>JANQBM010000220.1:16297454-16330000 GCA_025594535.1 Erythroxylum domingense | reverse complement strand
TCTTCTCCTTCTCTTCACCGAAAGCTCACCTCTCTTCTTTGTTATGTTTGTTCTTCCTTCTCCAACAATCACGACAACTCTCCTCTTCTTCTTTCTTTCTTTCATTTGCAAGAAGCCCAAAAGACCAAAATGCCCCTCCTTGCAAGACTTAACTTCTAAACTCTTTAGTGATCTTCCTAAAATACCCTTACACTAACTCTTATTCTTTCAATTTAACTAACACCATAAGCTTTCTAATTTAATCTCAATCTCTCCATTTAATAACTTCAATCTTAAAAAAAATTCTACCCCCAAAAACATTATAATTTGCCTAATTGAAAACAAATTAATAAAATTAAACCCCCACATAATTTAATCACATGCATGAAGAGGATCGGGGTCCAATAAAGAGTGTGCTTTCAACTCACTTTTGTTATTATGCTTCCAAATTATACGTAAAACCAAATATGCACTAAAGTGACTGTCTTAAGCATTTTAAAGCATTAATCATTGAGTGTCATAGATTACATGTGTCAACAATTAAGCACATATTAGAAAGTTTTAAAACCTTGATAGTCCAAAATTACAAAGGCAAATTATGGAAGTCCAACTAAATAAGAAAAGTATCAATTTTATGTCTATCCAACTTTGTGTTAGGCTCCCATTTCTAAATAAACATAGGTTGACCACTTATGTGTCATGTCCCTTGTTCAATTATGTCATTCAAACAATTTTTTAAGGTAAATTTAAAGAGGAAGGTTCCATCTTCCATAAACATGTTGTTTCCAGCCCTTTTTTTCCCCATCTTACTCTAGCCCAGGCATACACAACAGGGAAAGTAGGTTTTTTATTCCAAAAGAAGCCTACCAAGGTAGAGGATCAAGCATTAGCACCTGTCTTAAGAAACTCTATGGGTGGAGAGAGCACACCATCCTTTATCCCATTATGGTAATGTTTAAGTAGTCTTTTGTTATGTTGAATGTTGAGTTTGTTCTTCCATGCACTTGAAGGTAGTTTAGCATTATATGTTATCAATTCTGGCATTTTCCTTAGCTCTTATTAAACTAAGCTTTTCTACTTTGTAATTAAATTGTCTCTAATGAGTGTGGGGAAGTCCTTTAGAGGTGTACAAGGTGAGGTAGAAGCAGCACCCTTCTCATTCATAGAATGCAAGGCCCTGGAGAGGCCTTCCATTGAGGTAGGAACCTTATAAACTAAGAAGTCGTGTGCTTGCACTAAAGGGGAAACACACTAGACACAGGAAGATTGATTTCAAAAAAGGAAAGTTTTAGGGGTATTGAGGTAATAGTTAGAGAGAAGCCAAAGAAAATGAAAATAGAGAGAATAATTTAATCTTACCTTTGTTGTTTAAGTTTTTCTCAATTGTTGTCCTAGAGACTAAGGAGATTTTTGGTACATTACCTTATTGCTAAACAAGTTCAAACAATGCCATTTTCCTTATATAGGGAACAAAAATCCCTAGGAAAGATTGGTTTGTGAAGATTTTGGATTGGTTTTTAAGCCAAATTTGGTGGTCCTCTCTATCATAATTACGCTTGAGGCACTCAACTTGAGCCCGAGCCCAATAGGTATGGGCAACCTAAAGATTGGACTTAACCATTTTTGCATCAGACATAAATTCATGCTACTAAGGACATATTAAACATAGCCCAAGATAGGTAGAAAAGCTATGTGGATAATCAATATGAGGATCTTGAATTTGAAGTTAGAGACAGAGTAGAAAGGTGTAGATTTGGGAAACGTGGTATGCTAAGTTCACGTTACATGAGACCATATGAGATCACAAAAAGAATTAGGTCAGTAACGTATTGATTGAAGCTACCAGAGAAGCTTGCAAGGATTCAGAACATCTTCTATGTATCTATGCTTCTCAACCACTTAGCAGACTCTTCGATGTACTCACAACACAATTAGTAGACCCAAAGAAAGATTTGACTTTTGATGAGGAACCAGTACAGATCCTTGACCGCAAAGAACAACTTTTGTGTAATAAAATCATTCATTTGGTTAAGGTACCTTGGAGGAATCACGCAATAAAGGAAACTACATGGGAGCTTAAGCAACATATGTATACATTATATTCCCACCTATTTTAAACATGTATGCTTAGTTAAATTTCAAAGACGAAATTTTTATAAGGAGAGGTGATTGTAAAACCCTAACCTTTTCTTTCATTGAATATAAATTTTTATTTTCTATGAATAGTATTTTCGGATGGATAATGAATCTGAGTAAATAGTGATTTTTGGGAGACCTAATCTCACAATATTGAAAAATATTCAAAATAAGTATTAGAGTTTTAAGATACTAAAACATATTGAAATAAGTCTGATTGGATGGATTTCAAGAGTTCCGGAAGTTTAGGACTAAAATGTCCTTTTTGGAAAATAATGAGTATTGATGATTTTAAACCAATTCGAAATTTTTTAAAACATCTAATCAATAAGTATTGACCCTAATTAAAGTATTTGATGGTCAATTTGATAATAAAACAGTTATGGAATATTTTCGAAACTTAATTTGATTAGTTGGTGAATTAAATTCATTAAAGGGCAATACATGGTGTTAGTAGATTAATGAGTCATTAGAGATGGGCGATGAGGAGATGACATGTGTATCATTAATGGGGAGTATAAAAAGTAAAAAGTAAGACAAAGTTGCTTCAATTGGAGAGAGCATCGTTAGAGACCAAAAACAAAAGAAAAGAAGAAAGAAGCAAAGGTGGTTTCAGCCAAGAAGAGAGGAGAAGAAGGAATGTGTCATTATTTATGGATTTGGAGCATGATTTGAAGAAATCTTGATCAAGCCTAAGTATTCATCAATTTTGTTTTGGGTTTTTGAGTGGGATGGATGTGTTTAAGATTAATGGTGATTTTTGAATTGCTATAGAGTAGATAATAAGCTTACAAGCATTTAAGGGTTGGAATCAAGAAAGTAAAACAAGAATTCAAGATTGGAAGAATTGGCCATGACTAGGTCTTTTTAGTGTGATTTGATCCAAAAAATACTATTTTGATGTTTTTTGATGTTCATAGCATGATTTTCATGCTAATGAAGTAAAGAAATTAAAAATTTGATTTGGAATTGTTTTTGGTTGCGACCAAAGGTGTATGATTATGTAAAAATTCGTTAATCAATTTTATGGCTTAAATGTGTGTATTAGAATGTCATGGAAGTGAAATTGAATTAGTTTTAAGTGTTAAAAATCAAATGGAATTGAATTGGAAAAGTTTAAAGTGAAATATGTTAAGTTAAGCCCTAAGGGAACTTTTGGTATAAAAGTAGGTTATGATGTAATGACCATGTGAATATGATTAAGGATGGTCAGTACGTGTATTTGTGGCATTAGAATTTTTAAATGAAGAGTTATGTTATTATTTAGAAAAAAACTTAGTATGTGGGGTGTATGTGGAAAGTAATGAAGTTGAAATGGTTTATGATGTGTTTGGATGATGCTTGGCATGGATCTTAGGTGACTAGTGTTGAAAAATTGGAAAGAAAATGTAACGACAATATAAGTATATGTAGTAAGGACAATTTGGCCTAAGAGGAAATGTAGTTGTTGGTGTGAGTTGTCAAAGTTTGATTATAATGATGGTGAATTAATTGGATGAGATGGTGTTTTGAAGAATTGATAAGTTAGAATAGGTAAAAGATGGTATTTAAGTAACATTCCAAGTTAGACTTTGAAACGGAGAACAATAGGTTAGATTATAAAAGTAAGTAGAAATGTGATTAGTGTACGTGTTAGACGATTAAATATTAATCTCGAATTCAGTTAAACTGAATAAGAGTTTTAATGTCTCATTTCCAAATTTGGAAATAAATGACTAAGAGAAATGCAGTTTGTATAGGTAAAGAACAGGCATATAACGCATGAGTGTGCTTGGTGATAAGTTTGCAAAACAATCAGTGTATTTTAATTATCCTATATGATTAAATTCTTTGCAAAAGAATTGATAACATGGGGTTTTAAATTGTACGATTATGAATTTTATATGAATGATACATAATTACAAATGAATATTGCTATTATAAGTTCATATTTTAGCAATATATGAATTGAAGTTTAAAAGTTGAATTTCATATGATTCGAAGTTACATTGAAATTATGTTACTGGTTGATAAAAAGAAAATGGTTTTTTAGTCGGTACACTAATATGCATTTGTGTAAGGAACACATGTATATGAATGTTTTTAAATTGAATGCTTGAACATGTTTTAGCTTTTTAAAAATCATTTACTGTAACTGTTTGAAATTGCTTGTGAGTAGATTTGAAGTCCAAAATTTGTAGTTGAAAATTTGGTGTGATTATAGAAGTGTTTTGAACTTTTACAGAGATTTTGAAAATTTTAGGGATATCAAAATACAGTCATTGTACTGTCGAAATTTTTAATAAAATGATTCAGAAGAAAAAGCTCCACTATTTATATTTATGTATGTTGAGTTAAAGCTTTTCGACTAAAAAGGACAATAGGCTTAGCTCCATGGGAACAAATATTAACTAAAGGGTTACTGTGAGATGCTAGATAGGCTGCCTAGACGTTTTAGAAGAGGGGCCTGGCAATACTAAACTGGTATTAGATTTCTTGATTCTTTTTCCCCGAAGCTTAATCTTTGTAAAAGGAGCTAGTTGAAACTCTTAAGAATTTTTTCCTCTTGACTATTAGGTTTAAAGAACTATTTTTATTCATAAAAATTTTAATTTTCTTTTCTAAGGAAAAAACAAAGCTTATATGAGTTAACATACACTAACTTGGACAGTAGAATTTTAAGAAACAATAAATAATGATTTAGAAGTTAAGTTTAACACTAAAACCAAAATTTAAGGTTTATTTGAAAATTTGATGAATTCGAAATCCCTAAATCAATTTGTGGCTTAAGGATTTTTCTAAAATTCTTTTTTTCCCCTTCCTATGGCCTTATATTTGCATTAAATTTTTAGTACAAGTTTTTATTGAAAATTAAGTACAAAATTTATTAGATTATTATATTAAATCAGATTTATTTGAATCTAATTCAATGTGATTCAGCTTCTTTTTTTTTTGTCATTTCAATTTTCTAAATATTAGGTATTTCCTTCATGTTCTTTAGCAGAAATGAATAATTGTTGTATGTTCATGTGCAAAGGCAGTAAAGGGACTTTTAGAAGTGCTGAGCTTTACTTTATCCATCAAAATGTCTAACGAATATCAAAAGACGATGTTTTTCAAAACAAAATATCAAGAGATGTGGACTCCTTACCTATATATTAGGAAATTTTAAGCATTTTATTCACACCCTTTGACAAAAATTATTTGACATCTGAGAACCAAGCTTTAGAAGGATTCTATATTAGATGAGACTCATTACATCAGTACTTAATGACTGCACTCATTACCCACTAGAAATTCATGTTGATAATAATGCCTCGTCAACATTAGTAAAAAGTTTCCCTTTGTGCATTTTATTCAAACCTGTTTTGATTAGCTTCTATTAAGAATTTTGCTCAAGGTATTAGAAATAAATAATCGTGACTTAATGGCTGAGACTCTTTATCTTCGTGATGTAACCTTGAGAGTGAGAGAGAGAGAAAGTAAACAAAGGAATGATTATTTTTACAGTAGCCAAGTCCATGAATGATAAATAAGATTTTCAGGCTAACTGAATAACTCGCAATTACTGTATTTTGAATGTATATTAGATTCATTTTTGAGAAATTTTAATAATATATCAATTACATATTCTAAATAAATTATTTAATAAAACTAACAGTTTTAATAAAAATAATGTCAAACTGAGTTATAATTATTTTCTTCTAAAATTTTATAATTACTATCTCTTAGAATTAGAAATGCAATGGATAATTTTCTTACAATCTCTATAAAGTTCTTTAAATAAGTTATTTTACAAGCCAATACATCAAAATCCAGATATAAGTAGCCTTGTCAGAGGTGGTCTTACAAACTCAATTTAGGGATTCCAACTCCCAACTCAAGAACCGGAAAATTCCCCTCTTACCATGTTTACCGCCAAACATTGTTGTCGAAAAATACTAATCCTGGTATAGCAAATCAAATGTTGATAAGACATTAGGTTCACTTGGATTCACCTACCATGGCTAAGGATCAAATCACTGTCAGACAAGGAATACGAAGAAATGTAGTCTCCAGAGACACGGGATGCAAATGTATGATCTTCCAGTTGCAAACCAATACCGGCACCGTTCACTGGCATCTCAGGCAAGGTCGCATTTTTATCCAAGTATTGCACCACTTGTCTCATGCTAGGCCTACTTGTCGGCACGCGATGTGCACAGAGAAGCCCTAGTTTCAACACCAACTCCACTTCTTCAATCTCATAGTTGCTTTCCAATCTTGGATCTCTGGTACCAACAATGTCTCCTCCGTGCCAACACTCGAGAACCCAATCAAGCAATAAGACCTCCTCAGGTGGCTTTTGGGGTTCCACAGGTTTTCTTCCACAAGCCATTTCAAGCATAAAGATCCCAAATGCAAAAACATCACTGTTTGTGCTAGATCTTCCTGTGCTCGTTAATTCTGGTGCTAGATATCCCAAGGTTCCAACTACGCGAGTTGTTTGAAGGATTGCTCCATGATCATAGAATCTTGCCAGCCCGAAGTCTCCGAGCCGACCATTCAAATCTGAATCCAAAAGAACGTTGCTGGATTTCACATCTCTGTGCACAACAACTTGTTCCCACTCTTCGTGAAGGTAGAGCAGAGCAGAGGCAACACCTCTAAGGATTTGGTATCGTTGAACCCAATCGAGTCTTGGTTTTTCATTGGTAAATAAGAACTTGTCAAGGCTTCCATTTGGCATGTAATCGTAAACCAAGAACAGCTCTCCCTTTCGTCGACAGTAGCCCAATAGCTGCACCAAGTTTCTGTGCCTTAGCCTTCCCATGCTTGCAATTTCTGCTATGAATTCTTTCATCCCTTGATGTGAGTCACGCGACACTTTCTTCACCGCAACCCGCAAGTTAGATGCAGGAAGTACCCCTCTGTAAACTTTTCCAAAGCCTCCAGATCCAAGGAGTTGTTTGTCTTTAAACCCTTTAGTTGCTTTGTAAAGATCTCTGTAGGAAAATCTTTGAGGACCATATTGCTGTTCCCAATCTTCACGTATTTCCTCGTATTTCTTCTTTGTAATATAAACAGATGCAGCAGTGATTGCTACTACTATTACGATTGCTGTTGTCAATGGTAAAATAATTTTAAAGGCTATTTTGTTCCCAGAATTTTTGTCAGCTGGAAGTTTAGGGAGCCTTGAAGCATCAAGACTTTGAGTTTCTCCACTTTTATTGAAGCTCCACCCAAGAACGTAGTGGTAACTTGATACTGAACCAGTGGAGGAAGAGAAACCAACATACATGGAATCTAAAAGGATGGCAGAAAGATCGACAATTGTGGACAAGAGAGCCCTCTCTGGTTTCTGGCTTCTTATAGGAGCTAATGTAACATTGAGAAGTTTATCCGCTTCGTAGTAGTCTATCCACACCTGAATTGGTTTCCCACTTCTGAGTTCCAATTCCTCAAATTTCCCACCAATTTCTGAGAAGTAAGCAACTGGAGCAGATTGAATGGATGTCAAGCTGTTGACATCTACTCCAGCATGGTTGTCATTGATGTCTCTAAACTCAGGATTCTGTACAGTGTCTAGTTCAACGGCAAACACGTGATTTGAAGATAATCCAAGTGAAGTAGAGTTGAAAAGACCAAGATATTGAGTTGCAGTAGCTCCTGTGAAGTTTGCAGATGGTGAGATAGTGAAGGCAATGCCATGCCCACCGAGAGTAGGGAATTCTGGAACGATGGCAAAGACAAAGTATGTGGAAAATGACTGGGACAAAGTACTGTTTAATGCAGATGTATTGAACTGGAAAGGAAAAGGGAAAAAAGCATGACCAACTTCTTGTTTTGATTTGTTTGTGAGCTCTAACAGACCATCAGGATGGACTCTTGCAACCCCATTGAGACTCAGATTGGCTTCAGTAAAGCCATGGTAGGTAAATTGGTTTGGCCCCTGAGATAAGACCAGGTGTTTCAGAGACACAAAAACAACTAGTAAGAAGTGAACTGACCTGACAAAAGCTGCCATGGAGAAATGATGAGAGAAAGTTCTTTGGTTACAATAACAGTACTATATGCGATGAATATCTTCTTGGTCGGCGGTTACAATCCATGCATGGGCATTGGGCAGCAGTTTGACATTTTCAACTCAACTTCGGTGGCTTAAAGAGAGTCAACTTGCTCGGCACCATTTGGACTTTCATCATCAAAATTTAATAAAGAATATATAAAGCTCAATGTTCAATAACAGATTTTTATATCGTGGCCATCACTCCAAAGAAGTTTCAAGTTATTGTGATAAATACTAGAACTTCATTTAGCTGTTCAGAAGAACGCAGTAATGATATCAATAATTGATGGCAAAAGGCCACTGGTGCCGTGCTTGTAAAAGTATAGGAGAAGAGGTAGAAATGTATAACTATATTTGGGTTAACTTAGTTTCACAGGTTCACCGATAAAGAGCAAAGAGCAGATGAAAACTAGACTTTTAGGGTATTCCATTTGACTTCAACGAATACAGTAAGATTTAGCAGCCGGGACCAAATGATGTGACATGGCGGCCTGCGGGTCCCAGTCACTGACAATAAATACCAATAGTAGATTGGTCAATCCTGTTGGTTTAACACATTTATTTGCTGGAAGCTTTATTTGAAACTTCTTACTTAATGCGGGGTTTAATTTTAGTACGGTATCGTATTAGTATTAGTATTGATTAATATTGAGTACTATTTTGAGTAATTTTTAAATTTTATGAAATAATTTTTAAATTTTTAAAAAAATTGAAAAGTAATTTATTATCATATTGTACAATTATAATGTATATGTTTATCCCTATCTCTAAAATTTATAATGATAAATAATAATTTCATATTAGTGCTAATTGGTGAGTTTGCATCTAGGGATACTTTCATCAATGTAAGTAAGAGAAGATCAGGCAAGAGGAATAACAGATTAAGGATACTTTGTTTGTTGTAAGGCTAGTGGCATTAACTATCCTTTGTTTGTCGTAAGGCTAGTGGCATTAACTATCCTAAAAGTAACAATCCCTTGAGGTTTGTTTTGTTGAAGTTTAGAAATGAAACGGAACAGAACGTAACATACTTTTATCGTTTAGTTGAGGGTTTTATAATAGAATGGAATGAAATGAGATAAAAGCGGAGAATTTTATGTTACGTTTTATTCCATCCTAAATAGTAAAAATAAGAAACCTCCGATTTGGAAGATTTAAGATGGAATGTAAACTAATAAATACATACTACCTAATATACCCTCAATAATTTTTCTTAATACAAATTATTTCTTCCAACCCTAACCCCCTTGTATATAATTAATAATATTTTTATATTATTTCTCCTTACCATAATAATAATATTTTTATATTATTAATAAAAATTGTATATAATTAAAAATAAAATAAAAAATTTTAATAAAATTTTTATTAATGAAAATATAAAATATATAAAAATTATGCTTTAATTGTTTGTATATATTTTTATATAAATAAAAATATAAATCACATATAATATAATAAAATTTATTAAATAATTAATAATAATAATAATAATTTATATAATTAATAATAAATTATATATAATTAACAATAAAATAATAAAAATTTTATTATTTTAAAATAGAAAATATATAAAATAATTATTTGTTGCGGTTGTGCATGAGTTTTTAATTGGACGTTATTTTTGATTTAAAATCATAGCGTTAAACTTCTTGCAATAACTATTTTAGTATCAAGGGTATAATAGTCATTTACTATAAATTACATTCTATTTCATCCATCTTTCAAACAATGTTTCACTACGTTACATTATGAACTCTTTCATCCCTCTCAAATAACTTTCACTATGTTACATTCTATTATATTATAAACTGTTCCCTTCTATTTTGTTTCATTCCATTCCATTCCACTAATTAACATACAACCAAACAGGCCCTTAGGAATTATATTTAGAAAATAAAACCAATGTTTATTGTTATTTTGGAGTCAAAAATTAAAATTGATAAGTATAAATGTTTAAATTTTATGGTAAAAAATTTGAAACTTTGTTATAACCATCAATACTATCACCTTGGTAGACTTATTTTTCTTTTGATCTAGATCAAGTTGAGGTTTTAATAATTCAAATTACATATCAATTAATGCACCTGAAGATTGGCTTGCTATAAAGGAAGGTTATAATTTACATTACACTAGTGTATGGTTCCCATCAAGATTTTCACAACAGATCCTGATTGAACAATTTGAGGAATATTCACTCATCTTTAGCTAGCCTTTGGCTGATAATGGGAGACTTTAATAGTACTATCCACAATTTTGAGGCACGAGGTAATGTTAACTTATGAAACTACAATTGTGAAGGATACTTGTACACCTAAGCTAAGTGTTCATCTTCTCCAAATCTTCTTAGCTTTATCAACCATTACATTGAATAGGAGTTGCACAATCCTAGTAAACCTGTAATAAGAGATGAAGTGGAAACTGCTTTGTTTCAGTTGATTCCAAGTAAATCAGTAGGACCATATAGGCTTAATGCATTATTTCTTCAGAAAGCTTGGCCTTGGATAAAGGATTTGGTCATATATCCGTTCCTTAAATCTTTTGAAAATAATGTAGAAAATTAATAGGAGTTACGTTACCCTTGTCCCGAAAACTTCTAACCCTATGACAATCCTATGTTACATACCTGTATCTTATTATGACGCCTTGTATAAAGTTATCTCCAAAAAATTTGTTTAAACAATTAATTACAACCTAATCAAATTAATTACAACATAAAAATTTTTTATTCCTAAAAAAGATTCTAAATATAATATATATTTTTAAATTATAAATCAGTTTAAAGAGTATATTAAAAAAATTTCTTAATTCGATTAAGATTGTATATTAAAATATTTTCTTAATCAAATTGAGATTATTCATGTAGATTGAAAAAATGGTAGGCCTATTTTAGTTGGTTTTAGGATTACAAGTATACAAAAATTAATGCTTAAAATTTGGGGCTGCTCTCGGTAAAAAAAAAAAAAAAAAAAAAACTATGATGCTTAAGTTAGTAAAAGTTAAAAGTGTACTAAATATGTAGGAAGAATACTATTTATGACCAAGTGGTCACAAGAACTTGCCTTGAGTTGTATCCATTTATATGCAATCCTTTTTAAAGTGTAGTTGGAGTCTAATTATCTTTAATAGAGTTATATAGCCCTTAAAGAACTTTGATGAATCAACTCAAGCTTAATATGTACACATTTTATAAATGTATAATTTGTCACATGTTTTATTATGGAAACTTTTGATCAAGGATGAAACTTTTAATACTCAAGTTTGTAGAAATGTTGACTTGATAAGATGGTTTTCAAGCTGCTTGAGGATCATTTGTTTTGCACTTAACCATATATACCCTAGGCCTACAACATTTAAGCCAATGATAAATCCTAATAGACCTATTGGAGATACACATAAAAGTGATATCAACCTTTGAAAAATTAGTTTTGTCTCCTTTCACAAGACTATTTATGATAGTTTTGATAATCTTTTTTGAATATTCATTTATCTTTTCTTGTATAAGGTTGTATAAGATAGGTTGATGATTAAGTAAGAATCTTCCTTCAAAAATCTACTAAGAAATATTTCATATGAATATTTTATATGGAATATTGAGATATAGTTGTCTCAGAGACACTTTCTGTCATCCATAGGGAGATGATAACTATTGATCTAGGACAATATTAATCGCTTAATTATGCCTCTATATAAGGCATAAGATGTGCAAGGTGACCTATTTTTTCCATTTTTAAAAGTTATTAGTGAGAGAAAGCTCCCTTGTTTTCACTTGCATACCTTGAAATGATTTTAACATTAATGTGATACCTAGACCTATCTTCTCTTTTTGCATGTAAGATTACGTATATTCCCACTTAAATTTCTAAGTTTTTGGGAATAACAATGATGATATGAGTAGTTTAGTGGGTGAAGCTAGTAGTTTAGTTAGTTCTAACTCAGGTAGTTATTATAGTGATGTAGGTTTAATAACAGTAAATCGTAAAAGCTATATCTTTGAATCCTTTAGATCTACAAAAACCCTATCTTCATTTATTGTAGCAACCGAGCCTACTTTTATATTTTCATATGAACCTAGTTCAGTTAGGTTTGAACAAAGACTATAACAATAACACAACATCAATATAACAACTTGATTCTTCATGAGATTCTTGCATGAGACATTAGTGAATAATCCTTAGAGGGATCCATTCCAATTTGTAACGTCTTCTTTATTAAGATCTGACTTGAAGTTTTTAATTCAACTACACTAAGTGAATATGAAAGTTGATAAAAATAAAAGCCATGTTCATCACCTTATTCATTATAATAATGGGATAGATTGCGTATTTCAACGGGGAAACCTCCAAAACATTATCAAGGTGTCCAAAAGGGCTACTATTATCAAACAAAAAAAAAAAAGATTATGGTCCAATAACTAGAACATAAATAAAACAAGTAATTGAATTACAACAATCAATCAAACCAATTGCATTAACAAAAGAATCAAATCATATCAAAGTATTGACATAAGATTTATCTAACCTAAATACTAACTGAACTTTTAGTTATATATTATTGAACACGAAATCAAACATAAACTAAAAGGAAGATAAAATGAAGACAATTGGTTCATAATTCTACATTTGCCTAATTGTCTTCTATTGAATATTCTTGTGATGTAAAGACTTGATATTGTATTCCGACGAATCTTTTGATGAAATCTTCGTGTTTTTCACTTCTTTGAACCAAAATCGCCACTAGAGAACGAACTCCACATGTCCTTTATATTAAAATCTAGAGTTTTAGGGAGATCCACAATCTGATGCACGTCATCAAACTGTGCATAACCAAAAATTACAAGAATCATGGAGATGCACAAGCTCAGGGAAGTGCACAACTATATGCACGACCGTGCATCTTTTATAACCTTCAAATCTTCAATTTCTATCGTGATCTTGTCCGAATTTTTCTCCTTTTAGTCCGTGAAGGGAATTATGCTGTACAAACAGACTTGAAGCATATTAAGTACTAAATATATAATAAAATTATAAAATATCAAGCAAAAACAGATCAAATATAAGGTAAAAATATGATGAATTATTCATCTATGAGGACCTAGAAATTACAAAATTTTATTAGAGTAGTTTAAGAAAAATTTCAACTCAATTTCACTTATTAATTCAATATTATTCTTTTTTTCACTTTATTCTTAATTATTAAAAAAATCCTTTCTAACGTAACCACCATAATTACTAAAATACTCTTGACTATTAAAAGTCCTATTTTGCCTTATTTATTTCTATTATAAAGATATCCTTCTTGGAAGTAAATTTCAATTTTACCCTTAACTTTTTGTATTTCCTATTTTGCCCCTTAATACAATTTAAATTTTTAAAAAATTAATCTTCTTCACACTCTCCTCTTCTCCTACCTCCTCTTATTTTCTCATTTTTCAACCACTTTTTTTCCATTTTTATCTTTTTTCATGACTTCAGTTTATTATCTCAAACAATCACAATGTACAATCCAACTATAAACTAGTACAGAATGACTAAAACTCACAATAAAAGGCATATAATTATTGCTGAAATTTTACCTATGTGAAGTCTATGCCTTCATAAGAGATTTTGAGGTTATTGACTTCTACAACTTGCTACAAAACAAACAAAACGAGGGAACATATGAGAGGAGTTTCACATGTAGGAGAAAAATGGTGCATATACACACTTACAAGCTCGAAATAATAGAGAGGAAAATGAGGAAGATAAGTTGATTTTCGTTGGTGTGTAATTTTTTAGCTTCTAATATCTATTTATACTCCTCTATTTAATAGTTTTATGGGCTAAGTTAGTTGTTGGGCTACTGGGATTTTCCTATTGTGGGCTTTACGGTTGCAGTATGGAAATCATTAGGGCTTGGGAGCTAAACTCGTTGAAAGTTCAGACAGAAACACCAGAATGAATTAAGACCACGAATGTAGCTCAAGCATCAATTTAATAAATTTTGGAGTTATTAAAGGGCATCACAAACATTAAAAGTGAAGGGGTGATTACTTACTGGAATCTGTCGGGTTTGATATTAGACCAAGCGTAGAGAAAGCAAGAGATCTAACTCCATCGTAGTGAATCAAAGTGAACACAAGCAATGGATATCGAAGCATCTGCTCTGGAACATAACCTGTAAAAGAGAGAGAATGAAGGAGTAAGCAGAAAGGAAGACTGAAGAGGAAAGGAGAGGACATCAAAATAAAACAAGAACATGCAATATCCTAGCTATCAAAGCAACTGCTCTGGAACATAGCACGCAAAGAGACATGAAGAAGAAGCTAGTAGAAATGAAGACTGAAGAGGAAGACGATTAAAGAAACTGATACAAGCAACATGTAAATCCACGATAAGAGTAGAATACTTGCCCGATAAGACTGAGTGAGTGAGGAGTATTTTCAGCGTAAAGTTTACTTATGCAGTAGGAATTCCCCATGTGGTCCATCCAGGGGTTAGGAAATTATGAGAGAATGGGCCACTTTAAGGCATTATGTAATTTGAACTCTTAACAATCTAGCTTTTTTGGCATGTTTTTGTTAAGACTTTGTATGATACTCTTTTCAAGTTAAATGAATTATTTATTTCCTAAAAACGATTTGATTAATTTATATAGTTATTTTTAATTGAAATTTAAGAAACAATATTTTCTTAAAAATAAAAAATATAAATATTTTTTTAGATAATTTTAAAAATCTAAAGATTTTAAAGTTTATATCTTTTTATACGCGCCTAAATACGGGGAGTATAATATCCAAATGTGAAAGATATTGATCAAAAGGGAATACTCCAGGTAAAAGGGAATCTTACAGAATTCCAAGGAAAATAAGGAAGAAAAAGCTTGAAATGAAGAAAATGACGCGTTTTCTTTCTCTCAGTGTTACCAAATGGAAAATAGGCTAAGCATGAGTGCACCTGAGAGCGGAAACTCGGTAGATCACAGATTCTGGAATTTTAGGCAACAGCACCATATCTTCTGCAAGCATCGTTGTGGCTACAAATCCCTGAAGCAATAATTTGACAGCCTAAAAGAAGATCCTTGAATCTATAGAAGCAATGAAACGAGTGCAAAACAATGACTAATTTTGCCATGACTTCTCTCCAGAATCCTGTTAGCAGGCTTCTACCCAACTGCACCCAGTGAAACTTTTCAACTTTTTTGTTGTAAACATGTTCTGAAACCTTGCAACATTTTCCCAACTACCAGCGCCGGCATATAATTGTGACATAAGCATCTTGTTTCCTGCATTCTTAGGCTCAAGCTCAGCCAACTGTCTAGCAGCTATCTCTGCAAGTCCTATATCCCCGTGACTCCTACATGCCCCTAGCAATGCTCCCCAGACGAAAAGATCAGGCTCAACTGGCATCATCTTGATCATATTGTACGCCTCAGAAAGTTTTCCTGCTTTCCCAAGAAGGTCCACCAGGCATGCATAATGCGCCAATCTTGGAGCAATCTTGTACTTTTCTCGCATCATAAGAAACAAACTTTCCCCAAGTTCAACCAGTCCCGCATGCCCACAGGCAGTAAGGACAGCTGTGAAAGTTAAGTGATCAAGTTTGCTTTCTTCCGCCTTCTCCATCTGATTAAAAAGCTCAATTGCTTCATTACAGTAACCATGATTTGCACACGCAAAAATCATAGAATTCCAGGTTACTGTGTTCCTCTCAGCCATTTTACAGAACAGCATCCTCGCTTCAGATATAAACCCACATTTTGCATACATGTCAACCAGAGCACTCCTAACATATAATTCTTCTTCAGCTCTATTCATCACTGCGTACCCATGTATTTGCTTCCCAAGCCTTACATTAGACATGGTTGCACATGCAGGTAAGAGACTACTTAAGGTTGCAGAAGTAGGAATCAATCCATTCCTTAACATCCTTTTAAATGTGTTGAAAGCAGTTTCATGACGAAAGTTCTGAACCATCCCTGATATAATCGAAGTCCAAGAAACTACATCAGCCTTCACATCGTTAACTCTCATCAGTTCAAACAGCTTTGTAGCCATCACCTCATCAGCATTTTTTGCAAATCCTGCAATCAAGATATTCCAGGTCACTATGTTAGGCTTCAGACCCAACATTTGAACTTTTTCTACTAGAACTAATCCTTTTCCTGCAAACCCAGTTCGAGCATAACCCGAAAGCATTGCGTTCATAGCCACCAAGTCTTTCTCCTCCATACCATCAAAAATCCACCTTGCCTTTTCAATTTCTCTGCATTTACAGTACATATCAATCAATGCACTAATAACAAAGGTATCCGTTTCAACCGAATGCTTCAGGACCACACCATGCAGTGCCTTCCCAGTTCTTATATCAACTACATGGCCACAAGCTTTGAGGACACTGGGAATCACAAACTCGTTGGGTCGAAAACCCAATTCTATCATTTTGAAAAAGCCATTCAAAGCTTCCTTATAAAGCCCACATCGAGAATAAACCCCTATAAGTACAATCCAACGGCGGGAATTAGATTCAGGAATTCTGTCGAACAGCTTACGAGCATCAGATAATTGTTTAGTTTCAACATACAAGGCCATAAGCTTGTAAGTAAAATGAGTCAGACGAGCCCACCCATTAAGGATCAGATGGGCATGTAGCACTTTTCCTTGGAATAACGACTGATCACGGGCGTACGTCTCAATAAGCTTAGTATAAACTCCTGGTGATGATTGAAATGAACGGGTGATGAGAGTTGTAGGGGGGAATTTGAGGAAATTTGAGGCTATGGTAAGTTTATGCATTGCTTCAATAGTGAAAGAGGCAGCAAACAATTCTATAACCCCACGAGACACTTTGCTGTACTACTATGGCCATCGGCATGACTACATCAGCTCACGTATGTCAGCGTCCAACTTTACTAAGACGACTTAATCCTGACGTACTCGTTATCTTTACTGCGATAAACATGCTTGTTGGCAGAAAGAGAGAAGAAAATCTAACACAATTTGGTTTAAAAATAAAAATTGCTGTTTGTAATTACTTTCCTCTCTCGGAGATTTAATATAAGAAATCGTTAATTTCAAGAAGTTAAGGAATGATCTCAAATAGATAACGGAGGGTCGCTAAAGATTTTGAGACGAAGATGAATAGTCTAGTCTAAAGGCAAAAACAAGATGGCTTCTGGACCAATACATCAAGACAAGAGTAGGCTTTAGAGATTCGAATGAGAAGGGGAGGTGCATCCTCCATTCCAAATTAATTGTATAGTTAAAATTGTAATTTAAGCTATCTAATTAACAGAACACTTGTAATGCATAGATGAATTTAATAGCCCAACAAAAAGTCGATTATGAAAAGCCCTGAGGAGCACGCATCCCAGCCAACACTCTTTGTTTGCAGGAACACTGACACACACTGCTGCATTTGCCTTCCAGCTTCCTCAAATATTTCTGATTATTGCAGCACCATTCTTTTTCTCAATTATAATTTTGTTTCCGTGCTTCTCACAGTTTCAGCAATTAGTAGGTTCATAGACATATTAATGGGCCAGGCCGGGGCCGGCCCGGGCTGAGCTTCTCTTATGGTAGCCCGTGCAGGCTGGGATGGGCTAACCAGTGGCCGGGGTTGGCCCGCCCATAAATTTTTTAAAAGTTTTTTTTAAAACAATGTCGTTTTGAAAAAATAGACGGCCGTAGCCTACGTAGATCGATGTCATCCTTATTCTAGCATTTTACAATTCATATATTTTCAGCTTTGAAATATTTTGGGTTGAATGCTTTCCACATAAAGTTATGACATTGGCTACAGTTGAATGCTTAAGTATGATGTCAAAAGTTGATCTATTTTTCAAACAAGAATTTTTCTACTCTGCACAATTGCCATTTAGTTCGGCACAAAGAATAGTTGTCTTCCCTCTAAATTAATTCTCACTTTGATATAATCAAAATCCTTATTATTGTCCATCCATATAGGAGGGTTCACACTGCCATCATATAGAATGAGTCAATTGTCCATTATTTCTGTCATTTAGTATTGACGGAGCAAAGTGATCAATTTATGGTGAAGTTGGGATCTGTATGTAAGGAATATAAAGATACAGCTGAAAATACAACTTATCGAATAGTTGTGTTGTGGTATAGTCATTACTTTGAAAGCAAAATTTGGCAAGACTATATTGTAATCAACAATGTCCTTTGTTCCCTACGGTTAACACAACTAGTTCACAAACTCGTGCATGAAAGGTTGAAGACTTGGAATCTACAGGAATACAATCATCCAAAGAAAAAGTGTTATTAAGTTAGCAAAAGTGTCTATCTGGTTAACGAAAATCTTTATCTCTGAAAGGAACGTGTTAAATAATCAAAATCAAATCAAACGTTAGAGAAGAATCAGTGGGTGAAGCAAGAATTGTGGAGTCAAATATGTAAAATGTTCATAACATTTCTAAAGAGCATTTTTGATATAGGACAAATAGAAGAATTTTTAATTTAACTAGTAGATAAAAGCACAAAATTAGAAAATACGGCTGATATTAGGCTTTTAGAATATCAAGTTTCAAGGTTAGAATTTGACTAAAAATGTTAAAATTTCAGATTTTGTATATCTAAAATTTTAAGGTTTGATTGCTGGAAATTTAGGCTTAGGATTTTAAGGTTTATTATGACCGAACTATAGGTTTGAGACGGTTAGAATGTAGGTTAGGTTTGCTAGAATTCATTAAACCATACAAAGAATGGATAGTAGAAAATTAAGAATCACTCTTGGAAGAAAGCATCACACCTTTTAATTGAAAACTCAAGTTTGTAAAAAAAAAATTTCCAGATTGCTTATTATTATTGAAGGGCTAAGTACACACATATATATAGAGTTTTAAAACCCTGATTTTAGTGGGAAAGGGTTTCTAACAAATTTAAATCCTATTCTAATAAAAATTCTATAAGTCTTAAACAACTAGGATATCATATCTAAAATAGAATAACATAATACTACTACTTCCTATCTAATAAGGGATCCTAACACAGTCTAAATTTCATCCCTTATTTTTAATTTTAGTTCAATTCTAATCATCATCCTACCAAATTAAAGCCTGTGATTGATTAATCTTTCCTCTTTTATTTCTTTTATAGACTTTAAGTTCTTTTGCATCAATTCTCCTGTGCTTGTCTGAAGTCATCCTCGACATAGAATGTGATAAATAATGATCATATAAATCTAGATTCTCATTTCCTATAAGCTCATTCCCCTTAGGAAATAGGAATGTATCAACCTTACCCACATAGCCTCTTTTTTGTTAGTATCCTCTATATCCTTTTTGCCATAAATATTTGATTTGATAGGGAAATAGGGATTATGCCTAAACCACATGCCTCTTTAGGAATGCACACCTCTGAATGTTTTCCTTAGCAAGACTTCTCCTATTTAAGTCACTTGTCTAAAAAAAACACCTCAACATTTTTTTAATATTTTTAATAAGTCCTTTAGAGAGGAATGTGTGTGAGGACCAATATATATGTTGAGTGTTGAAATTATCAATTCAACTATGCCTATATGAGAAAGAACTTTATTACATTATATGTTGACTCTCCTCTAGATTTTCTTAATGAGGGGCATGTAATCCTTGTATCTTAGTTTACTGAATGTGACGGTAATATTCAGATAAGTGAAAGGTGGGTCTTTAAGTTGAAGATTGGATGCAAAGGATAACTAGGCAGTAGTGTCTCTTGCACTTATTGAGACGATTAAATTTTTTTTTTGAATTTTACAGATAACCCAAAAAACAGTTTAAAAGTATTTAAGGTTGTCATAAATAGGTTAATGGACTTTTCTTCATCTTTAGAAAAGAGATGTAAACCTTTTTCAAAAGGTAAGTTAAATAACCTTAATATTTTGTATTTAGAGTGGAAATTGGATCTATTTTCATAAGTGATAGCATTATCTATTAACTTATGCAAGGACTCTATGCATAGAATGAAGAGGTAGGGTGAAGATGGGTCACCTTGCCTAATTCCTTTTCCCTTTTAAATAAACAAATAGTTTCACCATTGATTAGGATTCCAAAGGATGTGGTAAAAATAGATTGATTGATCTAAGTAGTGAACCTAATAGGAAACCCAAAAGCTTCAAGCATGGGTAAAATAAAAAACCATTAAATTGTATCTAAAGCTTTGTTAAAATATACTTATTGACATAATATCATCTCATTCCGAGCATACTTGAGAATGTTTTCAACGAAAGAGACAACCAAATATGTGTCTATAAACTTTTCTTGATTAAAAATTGAATTTAACTTCTTAAGAATAATATTGAGAGAGAGTCTCCTACTTCTCACTGCAAGCACTAGCCATGTTCTTTCTTTTCCCCCTTCTTTTGAACACCTTTACCCTTAAACTACTTCATTAATCCACTATACCACTGTTACCTTAGCCTTTAGTTCTTCATTCTCAACATCCTTGACAGTTCTTGCACGACTTTGTTTAGCATTCTACTTGGTATTCCTTTTACTAAGCTTTTCACAAACTTCATCAAAAAATAACCAACACTAGTTATCCCAAGGTCATAATTGACTTTTCACAAAAACTACACTCTCCCACCCTACAAACTTTCCTTAATGAGCATTCCTTGGTTATGAAAACCCACAACCAAAAGTTAAACCTTTCCTAACTAATGATCCAACTTTCATAATGACCAATACATTAGTCCCTTCCCCACATGATTTTCCACCTCTGCCCTCCTCCTTCCTCAAACCTTCTTCCACTACCTAGAAATACCTTCTCCATCGGATGCTCCTCCTAGAACTTCGAAGCAAGTAGTTGGGAAAAAAACTTCTTTGACCTTGTCCTACTCACTACCTAAGGACATAGATGGTAGATTGGTAATTTTCCCCAACCTTGAAGTCTTGAAGGAGGGAGCTCAGCCTCGGAAATCAACTATGGTTGATTTTTTCTTTGGTAAGAAAGCATCTTTTGTAACTCCCCATTACCATAAATCACATACCGAAAAACCCTATGGACATTCCAGTATATAATCTATAATAATGGCATGTTAGAGCAATCACATATCCAAATTAATCATGGCATCAACTATTATACAGAAAAGTCACCAAATTTTAAAACCAACTGCATTCCTCATTTCATTTCATAAAAATCAAACTTACATTGTAGCTTTACAAAAATCATCCGAATATATACAATGTCAAATCCATATACATAATACATTGCTTGAAAGAGGAATTGCACATAAACTACTAACTAATCCTTCAGTCTCAGCTAACCGACCTTTGAACAATTTCTTGACAAAAATACAAGAATTAGTCTTCTTGTAGAGTCTGTCTGTCTCTAATGTCCTCTCTCAGACTTGAAATATCAATATTGCAATTTTGGTGAGTTTTGTGAACTCAATGATGTAACTATCCTTGATGGTTCACCTAGTTCATACCACATATCAAATCATATAAGCACATAATTCATAATTTTCCATTTAGCACCACATATTATAGAATGCACATATCCCAATCTTAGTTAAGTACATATTCACATTACAATTTAATCAGTCAATCACACTTAATAAGTGTATATGCAATGTTCATGTGACCCACATTCAATTATTACATTGTTGTAACTGAGTGGCTAAACTGTCCCATATCCATTGTGGATATTGGGCTCATTGATACTGTCTCTTACCCGTTGCGGATACAGGGCTCATTATATATATCGAGCCTTTGGCTCTATACCACATTTCGGAGCTTTAAGCTCATTTTCGATGGCTACTCATGTCACAACTATCATTATCTGATCATGCATTCATGTATGAAATCCATCTCATTCATATTCCATCAATTATATTTTCAATCATTCCCATTTTCAATCTCATTCCCATTCAATCACATTTTTAGTCCATATTTATATATCATCAGGCCTTAGTCCGGCATTCCAAAAAAACATGTTGAGTAACATATATTTCACCAAATTTGCATTCAAGGAACAATTCAATATCACATTTGATCAATTACATTTGCATTCATGTTCTTGTTCACAATAATCATCGGACTAGGTCCGGCATGAACATTCAAGTTGAGAACCATGTAGTCAATCTCATTCACATACAAGTAGCACTTCTAATGTTTTAATCATGCATCAAAAATCCTCGAACATTTCATGTTTGGAATTTAGTACACATGCATCAATATCAAATTCAATTCAGTAATAAACAAAACAAGTCAAAGTGAGATTATCTTAGGTTACTCACTAATCACTCTAGAAAGCTATTGCCTTGAAGTCCCGGTAATGGTGTGTTCTGTCGATGATTTTTTAACAGTCTTTACTTTTCGTCGTTAAATTTAGATTAATTGTTTAAAAATAAAAAATGACGTCATTTTGTTTAATATCAAACGATGTCATTTCGGTTCGGGGTTAAAGGATCCCTAAACCTTCCTTCTCCCTTTCTCCTTTATTTCTTCGTTATTTTTTGTCGCTGTCTCTGTGTCTCCTTTCATTGCCGCACCGTCTTCTCCTCACCGTCTGCATCTTCTCTCGTCACCGTCGCTATCTGGAGTGTCTCCTCTCCGTTGACTGTGTTGATTAAGGTATGCATTTGCTAAATTGATTAGGGTATATATGAATTGGTGAATTGATTAGGTTAGCTGAATTGGGTGTGTTGATTAAGGTATAAATGTGCTTAATTTGTGGAATTTGTTGAATTAGGTTATGAATGTGCTTAATCGAAGTATCACATTTAAGTTTATTGCATTACTTTCTTAATGTAGAAGTGAAGCAAGTTAGGGATGGTTTCTTCATCTCTAAAAACAAATAAGTAATGAATTTACTAAAGAGGTTCCATATATCGAATTATAAGGTAGTTGATACACTTAAGCATATGAATGAGAAGTTCCAAATGAAGGATGGCATCAAAGTAGCTAGTGAACAACATTACAAGATTTTACTAAAAGGACTGATCTATTTAACTTATACTAGGTCTAAAATTCCTTATTCAGTGGGTATAATGTCTAGATTTATGCACTTTCATTCGAAGCACCATTTTAAAGCTACAAAATGAATATTATGTTATATAATATGCACTCTCAATTTGGGAATATAGTACAAGCATATGGTGTATTACAAGCTAATTGGACATATGACCCCCACTGATAGTCTTCAATGCACCAAATCCTTAACTCTTTTTTGGTTCATTCTTCATAAATCTAATACTAAACCTAATAATAAATACATAGTTTGCCACATCTTCTCTGAATTTTGTTCCCTAAAAACCATCCCTAATGTATACTCAGGAGAAATATTTGGTTTATGTGTAAAACTTTTGCTTGCGCTTCTTAGTGATACATTAGAGAAATCCTCACTACGTACTCATCTTTGTTAAGAAAACTTCTATAGTTAGATAAACCAAACAATTTCTTAAGGACTTCATAAGTGACTCACAATCTCATTTATAATTAATGAACTATCAATAAAGAAAACAACTCAATACTCTCAACTAGATTTAACGCTTACTCTTGCTATCACTTTGATTTCTCTTGAATCTTATTTTTGTTAGTTATTAAGCTCTTAGAAATCCTTCTTATACTATTTACTAGCATACTAATTGTTTCTAGTGTCAATGCCTTTCATTTTATCAAAATATTATGACAGTTAGTCGTTTTGATGATCGTCAATTAGCCCTTCATTTTATTGATCACATGATCTAAACTACAAAAAAAGTCTCACATCGTAGGATATAGTCAACTGAATATCCTTTAGTCCACTCTAAACTCCTATTTATTTAATGATGCTTCTTTTCTAACAACTTGGCACTCCTTCAACTTGCTTTGAAACATTAAGTAATGCTCGAGTAACTTCTTTAATTCTAATACTTTCACTTTCAGATCTCCAATTTGGAGCATTAAGTCTTGAAACATCATCTCATAGTCTTATCAATTCATTTAAACCCTTAAGAAATTACAAGGCTTTCATATCGACTACAAAGGTTCAATAAACCTTATCTTGCAAATATTGTTTTCCAACGTAACTTATCAATAGTTAAGCAACTTCATTAGTGATCCAAAATTTTTTTTACATTAGTTATGGAACTTAGAATTTCTTATGTTATATTAGCTAGTTAATGTATATCTTAGAAATTTTAAATTTGTAAAATGTCATGTCTAGGCCTTTAATATTTCTAATTTCTATGGATAAGCCCTTAAAATTATAAAATTAACATATTCTACCTTACTATTTCGAAATAGTCACAAATTAACCCTTAACATATTAGAACTTTGTAATGTACCCTTGTATATTTTTCTCAATGGAATAAATAAGTCCTTATTGTTATCATATAAAATTTCCTTAATTCTAACATTTTCCCTAAGTTATATGCAAATAAGGGGTATTACTTGAATAGCTTTTAATGTTAATAGCTGAATTAAATTCTTCAAAAGGTTAGGAGTTTGTTCAGATTTTTTTTTGAGAAACTTTAAGTGTTAATTTGTACCTTTTGCCTTGAGAAATTAAATTTTGAGATTTTAACTATTATTTACATGATATGAGTTTTATGAAATCTTAACTTTGAGACATAGTTTCTTTTGCAATTGTATATTGAAAATTCATCAATTGACCTTAAATATATTTTAGCATATTTTTCTTGGCACAACTTTCAATATTCTTGATAAGGAACACATTTTGAAACCTTAAGATAGTCAACATGCAAATGATATCTTTTGCTTACCATTTATATTTATTTTTTAAAATTAAACAATAAGACATAAATAAAGTGGAAGTCCTTTTTAAACTTTCAAAATCAAAGCAATGATAATGATAGCATTATTTTTATTATTTAAATATTTTATATTTTGTTATCCTAAAAAAAGCAAAAAAATTTTAACTGAGTAAGTTTCTAATATTTGAATTTGATATAAGAAAATATTATACTATTATGTAATTGAATTCTTCATATTAAAGGAAATAATTTTTATTAATATTATTTTATAGAAATTATGATTAAAGTCACTTAAGCAAAGCAACAATATAATTACATATGAAACTAAAAATATCTCTAAATTGAATCCTTAAAGATCAAGTTATTGAAGCAAACGAGGATACTTAAACATGAAAGCCAATATTTCTTTAAAAAATTCTTAGTTTTTATTTTTAATATTCGTAGAAAATTAAATTCTTAAATTTAAATTTAAATTTCTATCAAAATAGCCTTTCTTTTTCAAACATGTAAAATAAATATTTTGTATGTTTGAAACAATCAAGAAGTTTGCTTGGAAAGTTAACAATAAAATGGCTAAGTTTTATAAAAATAGAGTTTTAGAAAATTTAGCTAACCAAGTGAAATTCAACTAATCGAGATGATAATGAATGATGAGTATTACATGTGATAATTAATCACAAAATCTTTTAAAAGAAAGTTAGTGCAATTGAACCATAATTTTAACTTAGTTGAGAAACGTAAAACAAATTTATGGTTTATGTTATCTTTTTATTGTATAATTTCTTTCGTATTGAGTTAATGATTAAGGGAGTCATTAATTCTTATTGAAAAAAGAATAAACTTTCTTAAAGGATGTACTAAGTTAATGATTAAGGGAGGCATTAATTCATAAAGGATAGATCAAATGGGGATAACATTTTAATTGATTTGGATCTCCTTAAGGGTTATAATAAGAAGCATTTAAGCAAGGATTGTGTCCTTAAGATATATTTTCAAAAGGCTTTGGAATTATTGATTGTAAATTTCTTTTAAACACATTATAAGATTTCGGTTTTCCTAAGTTGTTTATTGCACAGATAGATCAATGCATCTCAACTATATTATATAATGTTCTTGATAATAGGGACGCCTCTAATATTATTAATAGAGCTAGTTGAATCAAACTTTATCATCATGATCTCTTGACTTTTATTATAGAGATACTCATAAGGCTCCTAAAGGAATAATTTCAAGTTTTATTCCAAGTGCAAGAAATTGAAACTATACAACTTATTTTTTTAACTAATGATCTTATTTTGTTCTCAAATTAGATGATAAATCCTTATATACTTTAATGATCACCTTAAACTCTTTTAAGGAAATCTCAAGTATCTTATTAACAAAGAGAAAACTAACATACTCATCTCTTCAAATGCCTGCCAATTTGCAGCTTGGTTATCCTTCATCATTGCCTAAATTTTAAAGGGCCACCTTTTAGTTATCTTAGGATTCCAACTCCACATACAAATCTACATATAATGACTTTCTTCCATTGATCAATAGAATACAAAAGAGATTATTAACATAGTGCAACAAAATTCTTTAATTAGCAGGAAAAATCCAAATCATCAATTTTTTTCTAAACAACTTGATACATATAGGTATTCCCATCTAATGTTACCTATTGGAATCATTAAATCCATTAAGAAACTCATGAGAAACTTACTATATTTTAGAGATCATAAAAAGCATGATTTTGCTAAAGTCAAATGGAAGGAACTTACTACTCCTAAAAATGGGATCAAGAATGATTTCTTTTTGAATTGTTATCAAAACAATAATGATCAAGAGATTATGGTGAGTCTTAGTGGATAGCAATCAATATGGATCAAATGCATGTATAAATACTATCTAAAAGGCAGTAACATTTGTTCCATATATTATAATAGCTGCTTCTCTTATACCCTTATGCAAATCATCAAACTAAGGATATTTGTTAGACAAGAACTTGTATATAGCATTAGTGACAGAGCTTACCCTATCTTCTGGTATGTCTTTTAGACTAATTTTAAAACCTTTTATGGACATTAGGGAACTCTATTCTCTACATCACCCAATACCTAAAGTAGCCACTATGGAGGATTTGCTTACCAATACAACTGAAGTGTTTAATCATACACCTAAATTAACTATCATTGATGTTCTTTCGAATATTTCTTTAAATCCAAATAATAGGTACTCCATCAGGTGAAAAGGCTCTTTCTCTTCTAAAACTTGCCGGGATATCCTTATATCTCAACTTCCTTTTGTCCCTTTAAAAATAGTGGTCTAGTGCCAATACTCTAGTCCTAAAGCTTAAACTACTCTATAGCTCGCTAATAGAAGTAAATTTCATACTACTAATAGAATCAGGATATTTTTAACAATATAAAGGAAGAAACCATTGACCATCTCTTTTTTCAATGCTTTTATAATGGCTTTATTTGGACATCTAGATATGTTGTAATAAGCATACAAGTCATTGTCCTAATATGCCTTAGGCCATGTCTATGTAATAAAGGCTACTCTATATAACCATTTCTGGTTTATCAATTAATTACTTTCAACTTTCAAAAATATAGGTACAAGTCTCCATAATCATAAGCATAAACAAATCACTAACTAAACTCTTTAATAGATACTAGTATAGGGTGACTTATATAAATGACTTGTAAAATCATAAATCATATATAATCAAATTATTCCAATCTCAAAACTAGATCTATGAGCCGTAAAAAGGACCATTAATCTTATAAAGAGATTAATATCTAAAATATAACTTGCATTATAAAAAAGTCATTAACCATAAAGATCAATTATGGAATAAACCATTTCCTTCTATGAAGAAGTTATAGCACATCTAGATAAAAAAAAGAATCTTATGTGTACATGTACAAGAAAGACAATCATATACATTAATTTTAAACATCATTATACAACAAACAAGTGTAAATTTCACAACTTTATTAATCTAAAGTACTACGAACATATAAGATATAACTCATAAACTTCCACTACATCGAAACATCATATGATAACATAAAACCTATATTGCCTTCTTCTTTAAGAAAAGCCATAAGAGTAAGACCCCTAGTTAGTGGATTAACTAATATATTTGTGGTGATAATGTACTCATAAAATATACCACCATCATTAGCTCATTCTTAAAGTTTAAAGTACTTAAGTTCAACATACTTGAGATACTTGGATCTATTAATGTTCTTTATATTCCTGGAAAAGAATATAGTACATGAGTTGTCACAATGAATTCTAATTGTCTTATAAACTAAATCAGCAATCATGTAACTAACAGATTAAGAAAGAATCTCATATCATTATTTGTAGTCCACTTAGGTTGCTGGCTATGTCCTTCATCCTCATAATGTAAATTACAATCTTAGATGCTCTATCATACCTTAGTAAAGTCAACATGTGCATAAGTTCGCGTACCTCAAATTTTTCACATTCAATAAATCTCACCTTATTGTGGCAATAATTCTACAACATCCAAGCTTAATTATTTTAGCTATTAATTTTGTTATAAGGAATGAACAATATTCGTTTATAGGGAATGTATAACAAGCAAATGTGGTTCTAGTATTGCTATCTTAAATGTGTAGCTAACTGTCATCTACAACTTGTGATAATCTTTCTTTTTCCTTCTTTTATTATAAAATTAAAGTTCTACAATACAAATCTATTGCTTCCCTCTTACCGAATGACTATCTTGGTCTCTCTAGCAATTTGACTCTCTTTGTTTGTGTTTTTGTATTCAATAAAGTGAGATGATCTAGGTTTTGATTAAATGTAAGGATTCTTTTTTTCGGTAAGAGGGATCTATTTCAATGGATATATTAAATCTATAAGAATCCTCATAAATTTTACAGAGTAAGTGATTCCGAGATCTATTTCTTTTGTCCTTTCTTTTACTTTGTTTTCTTTTCTTGTGAAATTTTGTGCTCAAACTTACAATTAAATTGGCTTTTTTTCCTTATTTTGTGAAATGTTTGTATATGATACTGCTCTAACAATTATACTTCTTCTTTTCTTGATCTTATTTCTATGTTTGATGTATAACATGTATATTGGATTGTGATTATTTGATCTGTTTACTCTGTTCATAGTGCTTAGTCAATTCAATTTTATGAGAACTTTGGGGTATGATATTTTGAGTTGTTCATATCTTGTGAGACCTTTCAACTCTAAATTTTGCTAGACTTTTATATATTGCAAAGACAGATAGACTAAGCAGACCTAAAACAAAAATATCTATAAATTATGATGCTTACAATTTCAAGAATACTAAAGCATGGTATGTTGAATATTCGTTCCATAATAATATTCTTTTTATAGGCCCTATATTGTTTTAAAGAGTGTCGCTCATCTTTCTTCGTTGTTGTTTGAAGTTGTCCATCCATTCAGGTTAGTCGTCCAACTAATATTTACCATATGTATTCTTTCATAATAAGATTATGATACCTTTGGATGTTGTGTGAATATAAAGGAGGTTTTCATTTGGTGTTGTTGTTTAGAATATTCTTATAATAATCATTGATGTGTTTTTATGTTCTTCTTTAATAGCCTGAGTATTTACTATATGTAGAATGAGTTTGAAATCAATTGTAGGTGATTAATTCGATTGATTAATACTTTAACTTCGATGTGATTAATGTAAACATAATATTAACAGAAGGAATTAATACGTTTTATAGACAAGACAATCTGTTTCATAATAAATCCCTAGGATGGTATATAGGCTTGAAACCTGTGATGTAGCTCCCGTGAGGCTTATTGGTGAAAATTTCTATAAGCCTAGGAGTTACAGCAAGAACTTGTTTTCTTGATTCACAGGTGTAAACATTGCCACATACCATAGTTTTGAAATCAATTGTAGGTGATTAATTCAATTGGTTAATACTTAGGGGATCTTGTGTAAAGTTTAGATGTTCTGTAAATTTTAGAGAACATGAAGGATACTAACTATGGAATCGCTATTTTAAATTAACAATTTTGCAGAAATGAGTAAAGTTGATAGATCTTGGATGTATAAATGATTATCACGTGATGGCTTCATTAATCCTGAGTTTGTTGAGGGAGTTGAAGCTTTTATTCATTATACATGTTCTCAACCTGCATATATGGATGGGCCAAAGATCAAATGTCCATGTAAAAATTGCAAACACATTTGTTTCCTTCCTATTGATGAAGTGAATGGGCATTTGTTGAGAAGAGGATTTGTCCCAAATTATTTTGAGTGGACATGAAATGGGGAACCATTGATTAGTAGCATCTCAAGGGGTAATGAAGCACAATCATCAGTGAGCTTAAATGAGTTTGAAGGGGGATTGAACTTAAAATAAATAATGTGGATGCAAATGAAAATCCTTACATGCAAATGGTTTATAATGCAGTCGGTTATACCTTTTAGGAAAATATAGAAAATCTTGAAGAAGAACCCAACCCACAATCCAAACAGTTTTTTTACTTACAACACCCATCTGATCAAAAACTATGGCAAAATTGTGTGACAATGACTCAATTATCTTCAATTGATCGTATCTTGAATATAAAGTCTGAAGGGCATATTTCTGATCATAGTTTTGATAAAATTCTTGGATGATATATGAATCATTGCCTCCTAATCACACAATGGTTGATAGTTTTTACAATATGAAGAAACTTATTAGGGGTCTTGGTTTGCTTGTTGAAAAGATTGATTATTGTAAATTAGGATGTATGTTATATTAGGGTGATGATGTGGAATTAACAAAAGTGTAAATTTTGTGGTCAATTTAGGTTCAAGCCTAGAAAGCATTCTATGAAAGGAAAGTTAGTACCCTAGAAATAGATGTATTATTTCCCGCCAACTCCGAGACTTCAAAGACTATATGCTTTTGATGTTACTGCATCTCACATGAGATGACATAATGAACTCTAATAGGAAGATGGAATAATGAATCATCGATTAGATGCATTGGCATGGAAACATTTCAATGACACCCACTATGAGTTTGCAGCTGAAAGTCAAAATATTAGGTTAGGATTGTCGACGGATGGATTCCAACCTTTTGGTTAATCTGGCCAGCAATATTTATCATGGTCAATCATAATTACTGCTTATAATTTGCCTCCATGGATGTGTATGAAAGAGACATATATGTTCTTGACATTGATTGTGCCAGGCCTACAAATCTAAAGCATAAAATTGATGTATTCTTCAACTATTGATATCTAAATTGCAGGATCTTTAGGAATATGATGTTGAGACATATGATGTGTCTCTGAAACAAAATTTTATGTTGAGAGCAGCTTTGATATGGACAATTAGTGATTTTTCAACATATTCCATCTTGTGTGGATGGAGCACAACAAGAAAATTGGTTTGTCCTTATTATGGAAATGATTCTAATACGTTTTATCTTCCAAATGGAGGCAAAATATGTTAGTTTGATGACCATAGAAAATTTCTTCCTCCAGATCATCCATTTAGGCATAATAAACAAAAGTTCATTAAGAATAGGATGGCAAACTCACCTCCTCCCCCTCTCAAAGCTGGTGAAGAGATGCTGGAACCCCGCCCCGGGCGGGTCACGGGCCCAACGTCCTACGTGACATCTGGACGCGCTTCCCCCGAGGGAGGGATTCCCCACCAGTGATACTTAAAACAAATAAATTCATTTAATTTACCTCTGAACAAAAATGTGAGGTAAATCATAAAAAAAATTCAACAAGTGTTGACCTCAGGAAAAATGCGTGGTGGGATCGTAGAATAGACATAAACATAAAAATAACTCAATCAAGAATAAAAATTTCAGAAAAATATTTAACACACAATTTAGTAGATAACAATGATTTAATTAAAATAGCTAACAAAGACTTTCATGTAATTTAAATTTTTTTGAAGGGCAAATATAATTTCCCCCTATTTATAAAAATAATTCCATGTCCAAAAGTAATCAAAACATATTTAATTTCATAGTAAAATCAAAAATGGGTTTTTTGAAAAATCAGAAGAAGAAGAAATGAAAATAAAATAAAAAAATGGCTAAGGAGTCTCAGATTTGGGAGAGCTCCTCCGAGAGTCGCAAGTCGCGAGAGTACATTGGTACGCTCGCGATTAGCAAGCTGAGGCAACAGGTCGCGAGCGTTCCTTGAAACGCTCGCGATTCACTAAGCAGAAGGAGCAACTCGTGGTCGTTCCGCGGAATGACCACAAGATGCGGGCGAGGAGCGAGGGCTCGCTATCGTGAGGAGCACCCCGGAGGTGCTCGCTCGCGACGCAGGTGCTTCAAAAATCCCCAGAACCTGAATCAAAATTCAAAAATTCCTATCTTCTTACATAGAATCCAGAAATTACAAATTTGGTATCAAAAGAAAGCTAAAAAGAAACTATACAACTTTCCTGAAGGATTCAAAAACCAATGTGGTCTCTAAGACCATTAAAATCACTGCAAAGAATCTGCCTATTCTAAAAAATGAAGAACACATTCAAAAGTAGTAGAAACTTTAAACACTCTAACTTTCCACCCTACGGTCCAAAAATTCCAAACTTCATATCAACAGAAAGATAACAAGAAAATGCACATCTTCCTTGCAGACTCCAAGAACAATTTCAAACTCTATGAGGGTCACAAAGTCATTCAAAGATTCTGCCCAGAAAATGAGAATTTTGGCAGCATCTGTCCTAAAATTCAATAATCCTCAACTTT
>JANQBM010000220.1:16246001-16256782 GCA_025594535.1 Erythroxylum domingense | reverse complement strand
ATAGTGATCTAAGACATGGTCACTTGCCACATGTCATAATCCTATAGGTTCAAACTAGTTCTTTTATTAAACTAATCTAATCAACTCTAATTTCTACTCCAATTGTCTCTAAATTTTAATGGCATAAGTCATTAAATCTCAAAGTCATTTATAAAAATTTTCACTGCCATTAGACAATAAATTCTACTACCATTTATCAATTGTTTTGCCACTCGGCAAATTTTTCTAGTTCAAAAATGCCCAAAATTTTCTAAAAATTTCTTCGAAAATTGAAAAAATTCTAAATCAATTTATACTCTCCCCAAATCAATTTTCAACATATAAAAACCATATTTCCCAATATACTCACTTTTATAAACAATTATACCCGGAATATTAATGAATGCATGTACAGTCATTTTAAATGTGCAACATTTCACTATTCACTTGTATGCGTATGTCGTATTATGCATGAACATGAAAAATGTATTTCTAAGCTCTTATTAATCACTCATATTTACTATTCTAACCTCTCAAAAGTAATGAGATGTTATAATTATAGTCTATTTTTTTCGGGTAATAAGCATTATAGTCTATATTAGATTGATGAGAAGTAGGAAGTGGAAGGGATTGTGAGGAATTTGTAGTAATTTCAAATATTATTTTTACGTGTTTAATAAATTATCATATTTCTTTTTAATATGATTTAAAAAAAATACGTTAATTAAATATTATTGTCTTTTCATATTATATGTATTATTAAATAATCATTGTAAATTAAATATTATTGTCTTTTCATGTTATATCTATTATTAAATAATCATTGTAAAATTTTTATTTTTATTACACATATTAAAATAAATTAATTAATATGATATAATTAATTTTAACACATTTAAATTTTTATTTTATTTTTCATATTTAGACAATATATACATTATTCATAGATACATTTATATTAATCTTACAATGAATTAATCACTTTATTAACCCTAAGTGTATTAATTCCAAAATAATATAAAAGTAATTGAGTTATAAAAACAAATAAGTACAGTATATTATATTATATTAAAAATAGATAATATTTTATTAAAACTATAATACATTTTATAAATACTTTTGATATGTTTTTATAAATTATTTGACTTCCTTAAATTAGGCATTTATTTTGGACAGAATTAGATTCTTGCATTAAAACAATTAGAGGATTTAAAAAAGTAAAATAATTTTAGATGCATTTTCTTACATGATCAAAATGTAACTAAAAGATTCATAAAAACGGATTCTTTTAGAACAACAATAAAAAATATTATTTTACACTTTTAATTTTAAAGAAATTATTTAAAAAAATTGGTGAAACTGATCTATGCTAAAGACGTCCAGTAATACGCAATTTTATTTTTAATTAGTAAAAATGATGTTTCCGATAAACCCATGTAAATCTATATATATATATATTAAAAATAAAAACAGATAAAAATGATGATGATGATGATGATGATGATGATATGATGATGATGATGATGATGATGATGATAATAAAAAATAAATAAATAATAAAAATAAAAATGAGTAATACAATAAAAATAAAATAGTCATTATAAGAAAATATTTAAGCTAAGTAAGAAAATATTTAGACTAAATAATTGTTAATTAATTGAATTAGTTTCAAACAGCAAAAGATATTCATTTTTATTTTAAAATTAACAAATGGGTACTATTCAAAAACTTCAATCTTGATGTTGCATATGATAAGAAAATTCAAATGGTAACATTTGATAATGTAGAGAGAATGAAAAGCGTGCTATGTTAAATGACACAATTAATAAAATAGGAACTGACTAATAGAAATTTCAAGGTACAAATTATTACGTTCAACAGAAGGTGATGTATGATGGCCACGTCAACTTTTGTAAATTATTACAAGAAAATTTTTTTTCATAATGTTGCGGGCAATAGACTACGGGACGTGGGCCGAGCCACTCAACTCGGCCTGTGGATCGCAGGCCAGTTCGACCATTTTGACCTGTGACTTGCGATTTGCCTGTAGCCTGTGACCCGTAGCTCGCAGTCCATCATTTACAGGCCATTTTTAATTGACCCATGGCCCGACCTATAGATCAATTTGACCAGACTAAATTTATTAACTACGGACCGAGTCGAGCCGAGCTAGACCGAACCGAGTTAGTGTGACAAGCTTACCTGCATTTCTAATTCGTTTTCCGTTTTGAAACATCACCACCAAAACCCTTCCATTTTATTCTTTCTTATATGGACCTTTCTCTTTCTCTCCTCCCAAACACGAAAAGAGAAAAACAACAAAATTCCCATATTCTAAAACTACGACTGCAGTCTCTCAGTTTCTCAGATAGGAGGAGATTAATAAGAGGAAAAATAAACTCAGGATCAAGTTTTTTCTTGATCTATTGGCCTTTTTGGCTTGTAAAGTTTTTGGCTTTTTGCTGTTTAGACTTGAATGCTCTTTAGATCTGCTTTGGTTGGGTAGGCCTCAGAGATCGGAGACGAAGAAGGGCATAGGGAGAGAGAAAGAGAGGATGGCAAATAGAGTGGACCATGAGTACGATTACCTTTTCAAGATCGTGTTGATCGGTGACTCAGGCGTAGGCAAATCCAACATTCTTTCGAGGTTTACGAGGAACGAGTTCTGCTTGGAGTCCAAGTCCACTATCGGTGTCGAATTCGCCACCAGAACTCTTCAGGTCTCTTCTTTGCTATACCCATTTGCTTCTTTCTTCTGTGACTTTCTGATTCCACCAAATGAAGGAGAGAAAATTGGATCTTTTTTCTTATGTTGCGTTCATCATTCTTTGGGATGTCATTTTATTGACGGGTTCTATTAGTTGGTTGAGCTGACTGTGAAGTAACCTTAGTTGGATGCACCTGTTCTCTGATTCTAAGAGTAATTTGACAATTATAGCGAGCAACTCCTATGTGTCCGAACATAGGACTAGAATTGGGTATCAGGAATTTGTCATTTGCTATCGATGGATACTGTTTCATATATGTGGACTACGGATCTTTTTAAGTACATAGTTGTATAGATTTTGTTAGTTGAAAGTTAAAGCTGGGTTTGATGACAAAGTTTGGAACTTCATGGACGAATCACGGTTAAGGGACATGAGTTGTCCATTTACAAATATGAGAATGTGTGTTACGGTTTTTTTGTGGGGTTCATTTCTTGATCGTGTTCTGTTACTGATTTGGTATATAGGTTGAAGGAAAGACGGTCAAGGCTCAGATTTGGGATACAGCTGGGCAGGAACGATACCGAGCAATCACAAGTGCTTATTATAGAGGGGCTGTTGGTGCTCTCCTTGTTTATGACATAACAAAGAGGCAAACATTTGACAATGTCCAAAGGTGGCTGCGTGAGTTAAGGGACCATGCGGATTCCAACATTGTGATTATGATGTCTGGAAACAAATCTGACTTGAATCATCTCAGAGCTGTTCAAGAGGAGGACGGTCATAACTTGGCGGAGAGGGAAGGTTTATCTTTTCTCGAGACATCAGCACTGGAAGCTACCAATATTGAGAAGGCATTCCAAACCATATTGACAGAAATATACCACATTATTAGCAAGAAAGCATTGGCTGTACAGGAAGCTGCTGCTAATTCCACACTTCCAGGACAAGGAACAACTATCAATGTTGCCGATACATCTGGTAACACAAAGAGAGGCTGTTGTTCTACTTAACTACTTAAGGCAACACATAGAGTGGAGAGAATTTCTAGCGAGCAGTTTTTGTTTTTTTTATATTCAGTATCTTTATCTCTTTCTCACATCTGGTTGAGGGAGGTGGACATGTAGAGAGTACTTCTTACTCTTTTTAACTTGATTGTGTTTGTGCAATTAAAAAACAAGGACGGTATTGTTAGAAGTAATGTGCTCTTGCTAATGCTTCTTATTTGCCTTTAAAGATGGGCTTAGCTCAGATTTGGGCTATACAGCGGGAACGTACTATCTCTACCGGGAAAATTGTGTCAATGAACCATAAATGTTCAGTACATGTTATCCTGTTTGTTTCTTTGTTAATAAAAGCTTATAGATGGTGTAGTTCAAGTTTACTTCTTTTGTACTAGGACTTTAATGTTGGTCTGTTTATTTTAGTTTCACGTCAGGGTCTCTTTTAAACTTCGCATTTCCACCCTCTTGACCCTTTGTGAAATTGGGTTTGTTGGTTCTTCTGCGTAAATCATTATGGAAATATTGAAACTCAATAGTGCACAAATTTTTTCCCTGTAAAAGAAAAACCAAGTCGTCTCTAGTTTCGTTGGCTTAAAGAGAGACTGTTAAAAGTGACCACCCTCCATTTTTATACTATATCCTCTCTTTTGTTTGCCTGAAGTATTCGCATATCTTCCTATCCTCTAATACACCGTTGGCACGCTGAACAGTTGGCCAACATATTTACATCTTAGGCCATCACTTCGGTAGTAGTTTTGGTCGTGCAAGATCAGGGCACCAATGTTCACCTTGAGAACAATGTCATTGATGCTTTCTTCTGACGCATGAGAAGATTTCAATGAAGTGTAACCTCTCTACCCAAAGCAAATTCAACAACTAGAAGATGAGAATTTCAAGTATTTTGATATACTTGGCTGATTAAATGATAGGATTTAATTTGTGATATTGTCAATTTTAGTGTAGATATTTAGAACAGAAAAGGATTGAGAAACGAGATTCAATAAAGTCGGTGTATGACAGTTATTCTGAGCTAACAGGTGTGTCATGTTCGTTCTCTTTCAATAGATCAAAGAACTTCATCCTCTTTTTGCATTGTTCGTTGTTTCTCCTCTCATCTCTCACAATACGTCATCGCATGATTCATTCGTCACCTCCTCATCGTCGTATGAACTACTGCTATCCCTTGACTTGTCACCTCAAGATTGTCGTTCTCCATTTCCTCATCTCAATTTCATTGTTTCACATTAATACCTCCTCCATCCACAGCTTTGTCAACAAGGTAGATGTCGAGAGACCATTGTTGAATATCATAAAGATACTCTGAGTAAGAGCTGACTCACCAAAATTTGAACAGCAGGTCTATTATGTCGATTAACCAAGTGACGATCATGGATAGCAAACGGAACTCGCAATTTATCAACTACTATCAAAGGAAGATGGGCACTCACATACGAAGAAGTAGGAGTATGACGTTTCAATTGGAAAATATGAATCTTAGGATATATTTAAGCGTTGTCCGTTAATAGCAGGCGATATGCTATTTTCCAACGTGAAATATTATCTAAAATGAATCAAAGTACAGAAAGGTACCTTAATTATGCACTTCGGATAGAACGTGAAAGTGCAAAAAACAGAAAAATGCGGAATATACTTGATTTCTATTCCTCAACTTCAAATAAGCTTTTTGAAGCCGAAACAAGCACGAATTTACCGTCGTCTTCATGAGAATTCATCACCGGAACGTGGTCTAGGTCTTTCTACAATTTTCTCAAAATGTAAACTCTCTTAAAGGGTCAGAGAATCCTTATACTTACGATTGATACGAGCAACTGTAAGAGACCTTAACCTATATTTATAGCTTCCATATCAGGCTTTCTCATCACAAGTCTGATATGGACCAGGTCTACACTAAAAGAGATTCATTTTTCACCCGAATTTCGACTCAACGATTTAAATCATTTGTTGGGCCACTTTATTATTTTTATCTGGATCAAATTACGTAACTTAACTGATAATTTATTGAAAAGCTAAAATTACAATTAATAGTTGTCCACTTAATAGGAAAATGACAAAAATGTCCCTAGGGACAAAAATGTCTAACATTCTCCCCCTTGGACGATTATTAATTATAATTTTACTCAAGTTTAAAAATAGTTTAAAAACTCGATTAAGCTACGCTGATGTATTAGTCGACTAAGTTTAAAAACAAAACATTTGATCCAAAGATAATAAAAGTCCAACATTTTGTCCTGCAAGGCTTTCGATACCGAAAATTATCAAATGCATGTGTCATATGTGACACAGATCCAATACAATCACGCATATTAACTCACTAACATGAATGGGAAAATAGAGTGTGACAAACTACGATGATACCTTTATGATCTAATACGTATCATCTTCGTTTGTAGGTCTCGATTTTTCCAAGTTTATGATAAACTACACGTGCTAAACTACAACAGAGAAATCCTATTTTCTCTCACCGAATGCTAAACAACATTAGAAAAAACTTGTTTCCTCTCACTAAATACTAAACAGCATTAGAAAAGATCTTTATGTTCTCCAAGTAAATGCTAAACTGCATTAGAGAACCTTTATAGGATTAAAATCTTATATCCCCTATGTTATGTAAAACTTTAAGGATATATCCACATAAAATTATATGTGTCTAATTGATATAGGCTCAAGGTCAATCCATATATATGTCCAATGACTTTCAAGTGCTTAAGATTGACACAAATTTTAAGACTTCCATACGTGTTATGATAATGTATGATAACATGTATTACTAAGGATAAATAATGATCATCTTTATTAATGAACTATCATACCATCATAATACATCAAAACGTACAAATGTACGTGGAACAAACATAACGATCTTTTAACTAACAGTGTCTAAGGACTTCAAAACACTCATACTGTATATTTGTATTTCAAACACAAGTTGACAAAGTTTTTTAGTTAAAGAATCGACTTATAGTTCCTCAGTTCTTAAATGCTCCAAACCTTAATGTCACCTTTTCGTGTCATGGTCAAATATTTGACCTCAAAATACTAAGACCTTATGATATTTATAGTGCATTTGGTTCAGCTTTTGGCAGGTAAAAAAGTACTTTTTTTCACCGCAAAAGCTATTTTAAGAAAAAATGAGTGTTTTGCTGTAAACTTCAAAAGTACTTTTGGAGTAGAAATAGCTTTTTCAAAAGTTAAAATATATCTTTTTCAAAAGCTCAAATTTGGAACTTTTCAAAAAAGTACTTTTTCAGGTAGATTTTTTATATCAATTAATGAGCTTATTTTTTAGTCACTTTTACCTTTATGCTTTACACATAATTCCCACAATATTCACAAACACATCTTCACGTTTATTTTTAGATTTATATAATATTATTTGAATTTTTATATTTTTAATATTTATTTTTGAAATTAGTTTTACTTATGTTATAATCTATACAAAAAATTTGGTTAGATATATTTTCATTTATGTTTCATATGGTTTAAAATTATATAATAATTAATATATTTTGTTTTGTATATTGTTTAATATATTTTAAATAATGTTTATATAGTTAAAATTAATAAAAGTGCTTTTTAATTTTATGTTGCCAAACAGTCTACTGTATGAAGCTCTTTTTAAACAGTTATTTTTTAATTGATAGTCAAACAGTCAACTGACTTTTTAAAAAAGCTCTTCTCAGAAAAGTTCTACTGACAAAAGCTCTACTGATATAAACTCAACCAAATAGGCACTTAATGTTGTTATTAAACAACATAGCAGCCTGATTATTTACAACCGAATGAGTTTAGCTACTGAATCAACCACAAATAACTCAGAAATCAAATTTCTAAGCTAAACTGTCTGTGGAGCAGCCCTATAGCATGCACTTTGCATGCATGGTTTAGGAAATCACTTGTGTCTACTTGACACTCTTCCACGACATTGTACCATATGCAAACTTAAAAAAACATTGTAACCTTAAGTGAAATTTCGATTATTTGGACGCATAGTTTAATATGAATCTGAATTCCTTACGAGGTTTAGTCTGTTGACTTTTCTGTATGTCAGCATGTAATCTTTGATTCCCTTTAATTATCTTAACCCTTGCTTGGTTGCATTTCAATGGTCTACATCTGAGTTAACTAGATACTGACCAAACAATCAAACAGTAAATGTAATGTCCTCCCTAGTACATAGCCGAGCATACATTAGGCTATCAACAGTACTAGAATACAGAACATTCCTCCTAACCTCTCTCTTTACTTTATTCTTTGGATATTATAGTGAGAGATAGGTGTTACGACAGGTTTACTGTTAACCATATTAAACCTTTGTAACATATACTTATTGTATGCACTCCATGAGAGGCGTGATGAGTGTTAAGATTTGTCCCGGTGAATCTGAATGCCTAGGACAAAAGATGTCATGCCAAGGTCCTTTATGTCAAAGTTCTTAACTAATTATTACGTAACGTTATACAACATAGTCAAGTAATTTGACGTGAAAAAATATCATCCTTATGCAATAATAAGAAGATAATTTTGCTGCCCCTGACCTCATAGTATAAGCATCTTTTTAACTTTCTTTTTCGTGAAGTTGAAAGAGGTAACAACCTCGTCAACTGTAAGGTTTCACTTTTAGGAGGTTTTATGTAAATCATATATTGATCTGCATAACGCGCAAACTATGTCAGTTCCATCTGGATGCTAAAATCCTTCAGGTTGTACCATGTGGACCACTTTATAAAGGTATTTATTTTAGGAAACCAGTTTTGACAACCATCTGATGTAACTCTTTATCATCATGAGCTACAATTTTCATAATCACTCAAAATGTATCCTTCGAGAATACGAGAGAAAAGTAACATTAAAGTCAACATTTCTCCCTGAGTGAGCCATCAGGCAATTGAGCTAGCCCATAAACTACTGAACTTTGTCCTGAAATCCTTTAGGTCTTAAACTTCATTTACAATTGACGGGTTTGTAGCTCTACTACAAATCATCTATCTCCCAGACCTTACTATGCTTTATGGCTTGCATCTCATAAGTCATTGCAACCCACAACAATTCCACTGAGGGTATAGAAATAGCTTCTGTAAAAGTAATTAGATTTGTAATATGCCTAATATCATAGTCCTATTTACCTAATAGACTATGTAATCAGATGGGATAACCGATCATCTCACTCTGGTGGATCTTCATACCTGTATTAGATCTTATACCCTCAGGAACCTCTGTGTGTACAGGTATGGGTTCATGTTCCTATACAGCATGGTACTAAGACCTAGATCCATCGGATCTAACTTTATGAGTGACAGGTACATAATAACTGTACTATCCATCCTGTTATCATCCGAGGGGTCAAAGGGCCCACTATCATCATAGATATCATATTCCAGAAACTTAGCTGTTTATGATTCCACTATTCTATTCCCTCCTATTCTACAGTAAGATCTGTAGCCTTTAGAGTGGTCAGGATATCTTACTAAATAGCAATGAGGATAATGATCATGCAATTTTTCTTTATAAGGATTATACTACCTCGGTAGGGCAGCCCCATACATGAATGTGTGCAAGGCTAGATTTTTACACTTCTAGATAATCAGGTAGATTAGTCTTGTTCTGCATTAACTTCTTCAAGTCCTTTGGGGTGTGGCAATGCCTTTCAGTGACACATCATTTTGTTTAAGACTACCTGGTATAGTGAATTAAGTCAATATCCCAACCGATTCTATATATCTGGCAAATGGACCTTTTCAAGTCCTAAAACACTATGTTTGTCATGATATTCTCTTCTACGGTCAGATCTGACATTCTAAATGGATTTTCCCAATTGGTTCTCAAACTTTAATCTTTAAGCAAGAACACATAACTGTAATGGGAATAATCATAAAAAAATATCATAATACATTTGGAATTGCACAATGCAACTGTATAAGGTCTTCTGATATTCGTATATATCAAACTCAACAAGTCAGAAACATAAGTTGACCTCTCTATCCTTATTTCAATCAACTTACCCTTATAATAGTCAACACATGTTTCCAGATCACCATAATCTAGAATTGAGAGAATGCTTTCCTTAATCAATCTCTCAATTTTAGCTATGAAAATGTGGCTTAAACTTTTATGCCACACCATATATGACTTTTCATTCATCAGGGTCCTTCATTTTATGACTTGTTTAGCAAGATACAAAGAAACATATATCTAATTCAGGGTAAGACACATTCTATACAAACCATATGACAAGAAAATTGTACCATTATATTTTGCATTAAACACAACTGTATAAAAGAAGTATTAAATACAAAGTTTGTACAAAGTTTAGCTTATACATTTCCTATAGATATTACTTTCACTTCTTCATTGTTGTCAACCATCAATTCCTACCTCTTCATTATGGAAGCAACTTGATTAGATGCTCCATTATATAGTCACTAAGTACTTAATGCGACTATCGCAAATCAAATTCATTAATTGATATGCTAAGGAGTTATCTAATAATCATAATCTATCTTTCTAGGCCTTATATTGCTGGTTACTTTATATCCCTAGGACCTTCACCAGCACTGGATCGACCAGCATCAACATGTGAAGAAGATTTAGTCTTTCTACCTTTAATCTTAACAGGTTTCATCTCTGCCTTCCATTTAGTTGCATTAAGGGCTGTAGGAGTAACAAGCTTGAGTTTCTCCTCCTCAGCAACGCAATGTGCTATCAAAGCATTGAAGTCTCATTCCTCATCCTACTAATAATATGTCATTACCAGATTACTTAACTCTGAGGGAGTGTATTCAGAGTCTGATGAACAATAAAGACATCAAGAAGAGGAATGTTTAACATCTTTAGTCTATTGTGAAGATGTATCGTTCTTGATATGTTTTCCTTTACTCTCCTTGTTGGGCCCCGATTCTTTTCTTAATAAATAAGCATGTGTTCAGTTCTTTTTGAGCTTGATTTTTGATTAATTTGTTTTGGTTAGGTTTTAATTAGAATGTCTATGGGTATAATTTTTTTTTCTTAGATTGATGGAATTAAAAGAAGAAATTGAGATTAAGTTAGAAAGTTTATGGTGTTAGTTAGAATTAAA
>JANQBM010000220.1:16197492-16238084 GCA_025594535.1 Erythroxylum domingense | reverse complement strand
TGAGCATGAGATGTGTTTTCCTAATTTCATTGACTGACCTCACTTGGACCCGTTTCTCTGGTCCGACCCGTTCTATGGAAACGGGATGTTACAATCTTGAATACAAAAGAAAATTTGGATAAATTCGATTATAAGATCAATTCAGGAATTTTTCTAAGTTATTCTATTAAATCTAAAGCTTATAGAGCTTATAATCTTGTTTCTAAATCTGTTGAAGAATCTATGCATGTAAAGTTTGATGATGATTATCATCCAGATAAGAGAGATGATTCTGATGATGAAACTTTATCTGCTCCCTTAGTTAGTAACCCAGACGATTCACCATCAGACGATCTATATGATAAAGTAGTAGATCTCTCTGAGAATATTAGTTTGAGAAAAGATTGGAGATACAAATCTTCTCACCCAAAAAATTTGATTATAGAAGAAACATCAGAAGGAGTGAGAACTAGATCTAAGTTTAGGGGAGAGGTCAATGTAGCTTTTGTTTTTGAATTAGAACCTAAGAAAATTGATGAAGCTCTTCAAAATGAAGCTTGGATTTTAGCTATGTAAGAGGAGTTAAATCACTTTACTAGGAATAAATTCTGGTCTCTAGTTCCTAAACTATCCAATAAATCTATCATAGGAACTAGATGGGTATTCAAGAATAAACTAGACAAATCAAGAAAGGTATCCCGTAACAAAGCTAGATTAGTAGCCCAAGGCTATAATTAACAAGAAGGAATAGACTACAATGAAACATATGCTCTTGTAGCTAGATTAGAAGATACTAGGATCTTACTTGCATATACTGTTTTTCATGATATAAAATTGTTTCAAATGGATGTGAAAAGTGCCTTTTTGAATGGTTTTATAGATGAAAAATTTTATGTAAAATAGCCCCCTGGTTTTGAAGTCATTGATAAACCAGATTATGTGTATAAACTTCATAAAGCTTTATATGGATTGAAATAAGCACCTCGTGCTTGGTATGATCGTCTTAGTTCCTTTTTGATTAAGAATGACTTTATTAGAGGTCATATTGATAAAACTTTATTTCAGAAATGTATTAAAAATGATTTTATTGTTGTGCAAATATATGTAGACGATATCATTTTTGGTGCAACTTCTAAAAAGTTATGTTCAAATTTTGAGATTCTTATGAAAAGTGAATTTGAAATGAGTATAATGGGTGAAATAAAGTTCTTTCTTGGTTTGCATAGTAAACAGAATGAAGAAAAGATCTTTATTTATCAACAAAAGTATATCAAAGAACTTTTAGTAAAATACAAAATGGAAAATGTTACACTAATGTCAACTCCTATGCATCCTTCAATCGTCTTATCTAATGATGAAGCTGGTAAGAAGATTGATCACTCTTTTTAGAGGAATTATTGGTTCTTTGCTTTACCTAACTGCAAGCAGACCTAATATAATGTTTAGTAATTGTTTGTGTGCAAGATTTCAAGCAGATCCTAAAGAATCTCATTATATTATTGATAAAAGAATATTGAGATACTTGGCAGGTTCTACTAATCTTTGCTTAATGTATGAGAAAGGTAAAGATTTCAGGTTAATTGGCTATTGTGATGTTGATTATGCTGGAGATATAATTGATAGAAAAAATACAAGTGGAGGTTGTCACTTTTTTGGTCATAATCTAATTACTTGGTCGAGCAAGAGGCAAAGTTAAATTGCTCTATCTACTGCAGAAGCTAAATACATGTCAGCTGCAAGCTGTTATTATGGATAAAATATCAGTTAGAGGACTATTCTATCTAAGAAGATCAAATTCCAATCTTTTGTGACAACACAAGTGCTATCAATCTCTCAAAGAATCTAATACAACACTCAAGGGCAAAGTATATTGAAGTTAGACATCATTTTATAAGAGACTATATACAGAGAGGAGTCATTAATCTATAATTTGTTGAGACGAATCAACAATGGGCAGATATCTTCACTTTAAGTGAAGACCGATTTAAGGAAATAAGACAAAATCTGAACATGGCAATGTTAAATAACTATTCGTCTGAAACTCTATGACCTAGAAGATACGTCCTAATGAAGCTAAAAAGTCGTAAGGAATAGTAACGGTAATTTTCACTTGGTAGTATCAATTTTATGATTATCTGTGGATTAATCACAGACATTACAAACGGTAAGTTTTTAAGAGTGTATAAAAAAAATCTCTCAAAATCTTCAACACTCTACATTCTAGAATTTTCTTAGTAACCGACCTACTTCAAAATGCTCTCAACAAAGATGATTCAATCCTCTGTTCTCTACATCAAAATTTTCTCATTTTCATTTCGTATCTTTCTCTCAATTGTTTCTATATACTAACCTCGCTTCTTTAAGCGAAATACATTTATGTGTTTAGTGTTTATACATTACAGATTACAAAAATGTCGAAATCTCTTATCTATGGGAGACTCGTTGGTTTCACTGCTTTGAAGGAAGATCGAATGGATATCAAACTTAAGATCAAAGCAGCTAGATGGGAAAATTTCTTTAACATCCAAGAAACAGTGCATCCAAATGAAGTATATAAGTTCTGGAAAAATGCAAAGATGGTATAACACCTTGGTATTAGTGGTATACAGATTGTCGGTGATCGTTTCACAAGATTCTATTGTAAGGGCTACTGAATGTCCAAATGAAGGAGCAAAACTGTTCAACAATACAAAGTGGATTGTTCAAAGTCATATAAATGAAGACAACATCAATCAAAAACTATATGGATCGAGTAATCCAGGAGTCAAGAAGTCTTCAAATCTATTTCCGAAGGCTAAGGTTCTTCATTCAATTCTTCTTCACTGTATTTTACCAAAAGTGGGATCAAAGGATTTAGTGATGGTGAATGATGAACATTGTCTATTTCACCTACTCACACAACAATCTATTAATCTTCTATTCTTGATTCTGACCTATATGATAAAGGCTAAGGAGGATTATCATCTGAAGATTGGTTCGTTACCTTATGGTATGCTATTGACAAGATTCTTCAAAGAATCTGGTATCCTACTTGATAAAGGAAACATAGTAAAGCTAAATATTAAGAGTGTTATCAATACCTCTACTATTCATAAAATGTGGATTAAGATTGAAGATGAAACAGATAAAGATTTCACATCGACAGTATAGTCTAAGGGGGAGCTTTCAATTAGAAGAAGCTGAAAAGAAGATGCTGCATCTGGTATGCAAGCAAAACCTCAATCAACCAGAAGAATCTCAGCTGAGGTGGCAAAAGTTGAACAATCATCTTATAAGTCAATACGAGCCAAGACAATTTCTGAAAGGAAGGAAAGTGTAAAGGTTTAACAACCATCTCATAAAGTGTCTTTAAAGAGGAAGGTTGAGACGCTCCAATTAGAAAGACCCTAGAAGTCTAGAAGGTCACCAAGGTTGATGACCTTACGACAACAAGAATAGGAAAAGCAAAAAACTCTGATTCTTAGTCAAGTTTTTGAAAGTGCAAAGGAACAACAAGAACAATAGTAGCCTACTAAAGCAATTGTCTCTATCCCTCAAACTCAATCAGAACAACCGTCTAGAGAGACAAAGATAAAAAGGAAGTTAGTATTTGAGCATAACAAGTCTAAATAATAACTCTCTTCCAAGATGACAGAAGAACAAAGGAAGATGAAGACGATACAGAAAAAGAAGTTTGAAAAGTAGCAACCAATCTACAACCCTCCTCAACTAATGAAGAAAGAAGATTATAGAAGAATCAATTCCTGATCGAAACAGAGGTTCAATTATCATCAGAGAACCTCCTAAATAGAAAGTTAAAGTTCAAGTTGAACTTGTAACAGTAAACAATCAGACGATACATCTTCTTAGTCCTAAAGAAAGAAGATTGTATGGTATTCTGCGAGATGAAAAGACAAAACCATATCCATTGAAGATGACAAAAAATCCTTACATAATCTACCTAGTGAAAAATAGAACAACGATAATGATTATACCAGATGTACAACCTAGATGTCCAACACTGGTAGACAGTAAAGACAAAGGCAAGACGAAGAAATTTCTTGAGAAACAAGAAGATGATCTCACGAAAGAAGAAATTTAAGTGGCGATGAAGAATATAGACGATGTATATCGTGCAGCTTAACCTGTAGGCATCTATATTTCATATCACATATTAAGGCCATCAGGAAGTAACTTTGGCACATTAACCACAGTTGAAAGTTTCAAGGTCGTTGGGACAATATCGGAAGGAAGATGCAAAAATATTACAATTGAAGGTATCAATTTCTACTTAGAAACCTTTGTGCATTTACTTATTCATTTTAAACCCTTAGGTTTCATACCTTCTGTCAAAGATATCCTAAACCTTTTAGGAAAACCAATTTTCAAACTACCCAAACCTGATGATCTTAACATTCCATACCAAATACAACCTTTCCAATTACCCTCCATCAAAATCATTGACTTAGACCATTCAATCAGAAAACCGTCTGTCTCTGAGTACCTTCATCCACTAAGTGAAAGGCTACAAGATTCTACAGATAATTCAAAGTTTTTAAAGAATTTCATCCTATAGACTAAAGCTATTCAAAAGCAGAAGGAAGATCAGGAAGCCTTAGCTAAACATAATAAAGAGATTGATACTAAGGTTGATGGATTAAGTGACTCAATGGGTGATCTTCATGAGGAAACTATTACATATAACTATAGAAGAAGACCTCAATACGATCTACACTGATATTCAGCATATGTTCTCTAAAATCTTGAAGCATCTGAAATGATATTTTTTTATTAATAACAAATAGGGGAGAATAGTAGAAAGGAAAGGAGAATTAGTATTAGAAATTTATTTTTCTTATATATGCGTTAAATATTTTGTATTATTGGTATAAATAAATATATTATTTTTCTGAAAATTATTCGTTTGAATATCATCATTATCTGTCTGAATATCTTTTTATCTTCTAATATTATGATTATTTGTTATCATAAAAAAAGGGGAGATTGTTAAATCAAGAAGATTTCACTTCTTCTATTGATTTTGATGAAAGTCAAATAATAGTAATAAAAGAAGTGTATGAATTATTTTGATGAGTTTGTTAAGTGCACAGATAAATATAAGTAGCACAAATCATCAAATCAAGATGATATTCAAGACCAGATGAAGTCACATGTCTAAGACGAAGTCGACCAGACGAAGCAAAATCATAAGACGAAGTGAAGTCGTAAGATGAAGCAAAGTCGTAAGACAAAGCGAAGTGATAAGACGAAGCGAAGTCATAAGACGAAGAGAAGTGATAAGATGAAACGAAGTCATAAGACGAAGCCAAGTCATAAGATGAAACGAAGACATAAGATGAAGTGAAGACATAAGACGAAGCATACAAATCAAATCAAGACAATATAATTAAAGAATAATCTACAACGTTAGTTAGTTAATTAGTTGGAGTTAGTTACAGGACTCATCTAATAATTGATCTCTGAAGATTCTACAAGTAGTTTTCTCAAGAAGACCGTTGGAGAATTAGACTATAAATATCAGTTGTAGTTATAGACAAAAACTCAACTTTGAACTTTGAACTTTGAACTTTGAACTTTGAACTCTCAACTGTCAACTCACACGAAATAATTCTGTGATTAAGCGAGTATACTGTAAAAATATCCTGAGTGAAAAGAAGGAAGAAGAGAGATCAAGAACAGCTGTAATGTGAGTTTAGAAAACTCAAACAATATCTATTCTAAGTGAAAGGGAAGGCTAGAGCCTGAAGAGGCTAAGATAGTAGATAAAGAATACTTTGTGAAAGAGACTTGAAGAGGCTCTGGAAGTGAGAAATAATACTTATAAAGTTGTAAGAGATAGTGAAATCTCAGATAAACTCTGAGGACTGGACGTAGCCTAAAGGTTAAGAATGAACTAGTATAAATTGCGGTGTCATATTCTCTAACCCTTATCTCTTTTAATTTCTTGTTGTTAGAAGAATAGATACTATTTCTGTTGTTGCATTACTCAAACAAAATAAGTGCGTTGTTTTGTAATTTTCTGAATCTTTCAAGAAAATCAAGAAGTTTTTTTAAAGATTACTATCTTAGACGATTTAACATAATTTAACCCCCTTTCTTGCGTATTTTACATATTATACGTGATTTCTATAATAACAAGTGATTTATTTCATTTTCTTCATCCTCTTTTCTCGTTTTTTGGTCTTCTACAAAATAGGGTTCAACTTGGTGTTCCACTAGTTCTTCTAACTCTTCCCCATTCTTAAGTGTGATAGCCTCTTCCCTATTCTTAAGTGTGATAGCCTCATATTGCTCTCGTTGATGTAATTCCATATTTCTCAGAGAATCTTCCACACTTCTTTTTACAAAATTCATGGGAAAGCTGTCTTGAATCTCCAGGTTATGAATTGAAGAGGCATGGTTTTTCGTTACTTGATCAAATTGCTCATCTAGTCTCTTCTAGGTATCTTCCTATATATTAGTTTATCCATGATTTTGTCCAATTTGGAATCCCATAAATTGGACTTATCTTGCTAAAATCCTAATAACCTTTGATGTCCCATGTAAGTACTTACATTGTTAGACTAATAGAAGCCTGGGTGGTTCTGTCACCCTGAAATATACATGTTCATATAAGGATGATGATTTCCCTAACTAAATTGAGGCTTATTAAAATCTGCAAGAGTTCATTGCTCCCTATCATATATATCCTCCATGATCGTTCTAGGCACAACTTCTTGATATATAATTTTCTAGATTCTCCATCATTGCCTTATGATGTCCAAATCAATGTGTTTTTGATTTTTTGCCTAAAATTCCTACACTTTTTGTCTTTTTTTTCCACAAAAGATGGTGACAAAGCCTTAGACTACAAGAATTAAACTAGTTTACGCCTCCCTAACAATGGTGCCAAAAACTTGATCGTGTCCTTCGAGCTTTAAAATTTATAAGCCCTCAAATACCGTAAGTGCATGGGCACAATTGTAGTATAATAGGTGTCAATTCCACGAGAAGGGAAACTAATTTAATCCTAAAATCTAAGGCAAATAATATATGAAACTCAAAATAAGCAATACAATGGAAAGTAATCACGAGAATTGAATTCAACCACTTAAATCAGAAATTAAACATGAAGGAATTAATAATTAAGCAATATGCAATCACAATAAAAATCAACCTAAGGAATTTAACAGTTTATGAGAAAGGGGATTTTACTTATCATTAATGCTAACCTAGCCAATTATGTGTCAATGGAGTGCCAGTTCTAGACTGTCCTAGGGCTGATTACTCTCTCTCGAGTTGTAACCACTAAACCTTAAATTATAAACCATAATCAAATTATGGAATTTGTAATTTCTCACTTCACAAATTATCCAAAACCTAATTAGATCTAAAGCACTCTAATAACTATTACAAAATCACACGAGATCTCTTTCTGCACAATTACCAATATGATTTATTACAATTTCTATTAAATTGCCTAACTCTTATAAATCCGATTTAATCATTTTTCATTTAGTTCAACCTCTTAGTTTATTATCAAATTATACAATAACGTAATTAAATCGTGACATTCATCCAAATAACACAATGAACTAAATTATCATTAAATTAAAATAAAATCCTAAAGGAAAGTTTAGAACAGAATCAATATTCCAAATCTTATCATCATACCATCCATCTCAATTCTGTACATCAATAAAATTGAAACAATAAGGAAATACAATTGGAATTGACAATGGATGGTGATGATGTCGAAAAACCTTCTAATCCAGGAAGCACTACGAGTAAGCTTTGTCTTTGTCTTCTTTCTTCTCTCTCTCTCTCTCTCAATATTCTCACTTAGGGTTTCAATGGTGGCTACCAAAAACTCTCTTTTTTTCTACCCATTTATGTTATTTTTATCCTTTTTTATTTTTTCGGTCACCCTAGGATTTTTTGGGTGTCCAAAAGGTCCAAAAAATCCCTTAAAATAGAGTATCTGCGTGTTTGCTTGATGCAGGCCAAGACCGTGGCCCTGCAGGCCACTATCGTGACTCACATCTGAGCCTTCTGTCACAATCATGGCATGCAGGCCACAATTGTAAGACATTCGTTGAGCTTCTGTCACGATTGTGTCATGTAGGCCACAATCGTAGGCCAAACCTAGAGCTTCTACCATGATCGTGGCTTGATGGCTATTGTTTCGGCATGAATGTCTCTGAAACTCCTCCGTTCCTTTATGTTGACCCTGAACTATTAGCAAACACATCAAAGTGCCTCAAAAATATAATATTTAACCTCAAAGACTTGTACTAAACTGTAAAACACTTAAAACATAAATAAATCACAAACTAACATAATTTTAAACTAAACACATACCAAGTGATCGAATTAACAACTAAACACATATCAAACTATACCCTAAAATACGATGTAATTTACACTTATCAATGGATAACTTAGATATATTAATACTTATTAATAAGCAACAAGAAAATTAAGTTTATGAAGAAACATAGCTAGAGTCTTTAATTTAATTAGGAAATCATTTAGATCCTTACAGTGTCAACATGTAAATAGCACCTTTTAATTATTGCTTCATTTTATGTTTCTTGTTTATCTATGTGTGCTTATGTGTGTGTAATGATAGTTAGAGTTAATTTTATTGAACAAAATAATCATAAAATAAAAGTTCTTTAAGAAGTTGAAAATGTTACCAATTTATGGTGTTGCCTAGTTTAAGTAAAAATTGTTAGTAGTATGAGAGCCATTTTCCTTATTAGATCTTTGATTATAAAAAGTTAGTAACATGATGAAACATTAGACATGGAGACCATAGTTGGAGGATCTTTGGATACTATTTTTAGTAGTGGAAGGTCTAAAATGAATAGCAAAAGAAGTAAGGATGATTCAATTCAACTATAGTATTAAGATCTTTTAAGTATAGATCTTACAACAAAACCTTTTCTTAGATTTAAGTATAGTTTATAAAGTAGGGCTGTTATAATACCTTTAGGATTTAAGAAAAAATTAGAGTTTTTTTGAATGCAAGACTAAGATTCCTAAGTTTGATTAAGGTGATTTTGAGTAATGGAAGATGGTAGATTAAATGGCGACCTTCTAGATACCAAATTCAATTTATAAGGAACTGGTAGAGGCATTTATGTATACCATATGCTCTAAGGAAATTTAGGATGAAATACATGATATATTTAAGGAAAGTAATAATCCTTTTATCCATCAATTCCAAGGAAAAGTAACTTATTTCAAATAAGGTACTTTAAGTGTAACACAATATTGCATAAAATTGAAGAAGTTATAGGCTGAGTTAGCTAAGTTAGATCCCTATCTATAGTGTGATTGTGGAACAGAAAAATATATTTTAAAAGTTAATAGTAGGACTATGTTGATGCAATTCTTAGTGGAACTTTATGATGGGTATAATTAAGTGAGAAAATAGTTTTATTACATGATCCTTTACAAATTGTTAACAAAGCATATTTAATGGAATTAAGAGTAGAAGTTTACAGAGATGTCTAATAAATCTTTGAGGGACTAATAAAAGCAGTGGCACTTGTCACAAAACCATAAAGTTAGTAAACAAAAAATGATAAAAAGAATGGATTTTATAAAGGTTATGATTAAGTGAGAAATTAATTGTTATTACATGATCAATATATTTGATGAAATGAAGAGAATAAGCTTAAAGAGGTGTCCAATAAATCTTTGAAGGAGTAACAGAAGTGGCAAAACTTGTCACAAAAGCATACATTTAGTAAATAAAAAAGGATAAAAGAATTTAGAGTCTAATAAAGACAAATATCATTATGCTAATGTGATCAAGATGGGAACAAAAAAGATATTGCTTCACTTTAATTGGATATCTAAGCTAGTGGAAGTAGAATAAAACTAAAGTTCAAACCAATGTAACATTAGCAATTAATTTTAACATTAAGTAAAGTTCATCATTTGAAGAGGAAAGACTAAAATATGGCTCCAAGTGAATCAACTTAGTAACATAGTATAGTAGATCATAAAATTGCTAAAAGGAAAGGGAATGGTTATGAAACACTATCAATATAGAGAGAATATAAAGAGAGCTACTACTTTTATTAGTAACTTTAAACTTTATATTTTCTATTTTATAGGAAATATAGATTCAAGTTTTTAGATTATTAATATAGGAGCTACTAATCATATGAGCCTTAACCCATTTTCTTTTTCAAAATTCAATAAAATCTTTGTTGAATTGCTTACCTGATGAAACAACTAATAATGTTTTTTTAGGTTACATATATTAATAGAAAGTGAACTATAGTAAAAGAGCAACACTTAGTGCAATTAGCCTAAGTTTTGTCTAAGTATAGGTAAGAAGTAGAGCTAGGATTTTTTAACGTAACTTTGAGAAGATCTCCAAGTTGGTCAATAAGTATAACCAAAGAGCAACACCTTATTAGATCACATCATCTTTATAGCATCTAATCTTCCATTACTTGAAGGCATATTTATTACTAACTATATACTATAGATCTTTATCTCAGAAGAAGAGGAGCTAATAACTAGCAAAGTGAAGGGGCTAAGAAGATTAAGAAATTTCTATAGTAGAACTTAGATTAACATTGTTATAGACTATTTTCTCATTATTTTCATACCCTTTCTTGTGGTGTTCTTATTTAAGAAGTAGATAATGAAAGGATTCAATATTTGTGAACATCATTAACTAAAATAAGCTCTCTTATCCATATAATTAAGTCTAAGATAACTTAGTCCATAGATCTCCCAACACCCTGGAATAATTTAATGTTTCTTTCTTTCTAAATTGCATACATAAAGTAGCCAAAGTCAATTCTGTAAATAAATTTGTTCCTTATATTTTGAAATCCTAACTTTGCTTAATCAGTTAAGGATTTCAATATGGTTAGTCATGTTGATGTCAAAGTTGTGTAAAGATTGGATAGCATTACATATGCTAGAAGAGAAATCACAACCTAAGAAAAGATTACTTAATAACTCAAGATGAATTTTACAAAGCCTGTAAGCTTAGCTAATGTTGAGAAAGTTCAATCTATCTATAGTAAAAAGCTTCTATTTGGCTACTAACCACTTAAAAATAAAGACTTTAGATAAAGATTTTTGCTCTAGATGATATCATACTAGGGAAAGGTCTGACCTTGAGGTCTTGGTAGCTCCTTATAAGAGTTATTGGTTAGATCATTTTTTAAACCAAATGTAGAATCATCCAATTCAATATTAGGTATACAATGAGGTTTAATGCTCATAGAAGAGGAGGCAAAAATAAAACTATTCAACCAGTCACTGTTGTTAATGCTTGAAGTAACCTTAAAACCCTTAGGGAAAAGATGAATTAAACCATGCATTAGATTAGTTCTATTTAGAGAACCTATATTACTTTAATTTTCAAACAAAAGTAAAGTATATCTCTTATTATCAACCTTGCATTTGATGTTTATATAAAGAAGTTCTTCTTAATTTTAAATTTTAAGTTATGAACTAAGAAGCAGTTGTTTTGATATTTACCACCCATAAGCTTTACCATTTAAAAAATGTGAGTGGGTCCATTTGACCCACAGTACCTCCTTGTTGGTAAGAATCCTATAAATTCTTTTAGCTACAAGATTTTTGTTGATGACTTTTAGAGACAATATTCCTATACCTCCCTTTAACTTTGGTAGACAAACCTCTTCCTGTTTAACCTTGGCTCTAAAAGAGTTGTTATAAGCTCTTAACTACAATAATCTCTTCAACATATTTTTGATAATTTTTATCAGACCTTTTGAAAGGAAGGTATAAGAAGACTAAAATATTTGGAGTGAGATAAGCAATAAATTGATTAATTATAATCTTTTAATAAAGAAAAGATACTTATTACACTAATTGTGGATTCTCTTATAAATGTTTATAAGAGGGGTATATGGTCCTTGTAGTGGAGTTTCTTGATGGAAATAGGTAAACCCAAAATAAGTAAAAAGAAAAGTTCTTTTGCCTGGAGCAATTAAGCTCCAGTTGATACAACTAGATATCTTTTACTCCAATTAATGGATAGATTCGAAAGCTTCTTTAATGAGTGAAGGGAAGACATTAAGATGCTTAAAGCTTTGTCATTTTCCCTTGAGAGGAAAAGGAGATCAATAAAAAAGGAAAGAGTATAAAGATTCAACTTCCTACATTTGGTATGGGATTTGAAGTTAGGGCCAAGCCTGATGTTGTGAGATAATAACCTAAAGAGAGATTTCAAACACAAAATAAATAAATAGGAAGATAAAGGATCTTCTTACCTTAAGCCTTTCCTAAATTTAACAAGATTATTTGATTCCCCATTAACCAAAACACAGTAGGGAGTGGTTAAGATGCATTGATTAATCCAATAAACAAAAAATTTAAGGAAATTTGAAAGCTTTTAATATGTATAATATGAAGTTCAAGCTTATTGAATCAAAGGTAAGGAATCTGAAACCTTCTAATATATGCGAGATGAAGTCCCAACTTATTGAAACAAAGGCGTTATGAAAGTCCACCTTGATAGCATATTTATTAGCTGATTTTTTGTACTGTAATTCTTGAACAACACCTAAGCTAATAAGATGTTGTCTCCTACCAATCTTCCTTACATTAAAGAACCTTGTAACTCATTAATTAGAGGATCAAGAGAGATTTTCAATTTGGAAGCAAGTAGTTTAGCAATGATCTTATATAAGGTGTTGTAACATGATATAGGCTTGAAATCTTAAAGGGAGGTTAAAAATTTTCCTACTATAATGGAAAGTTAAAAGTTAAATGAACATCTCTAGCTACTTACTTTAAAATTTATTTTACTTTTAGTCAACAATTGATGAGAGATCATCATTTAACAATTTTATTTTGTTCCAAATTATATTTTTTTGAGATCCTAAAATGAAGAAGGTGTTAGTTGTTGGAAAGGAAAAAAATGCTTGTACATATAATCTTTGGTAATTTCTGACTTAAGTTATATAATAAGAGTGTAAATAGAAATTCAAGTGAGATCCTTATTATCAAGTTCTGACTTAAGTTATATAATAAAAGTGTAAAGAGAAATTCAAGTGAGATCCCTTCCCTATACTATTTGGAATTAACCTATTAATGAGGATAGTCAAATTAGAAATGGAAGTAGTAGTTTACAAACATTGAAATTTTTTTGCTATTTTTGATATAAATACTAAACTATGGAATTTTATATTTGGATATGTTTCTAATGAAAGGATTAAGCATATTCCTTTTGTAAATTAAGCTTTGCATGGAAATACTTTGTGTGAGATATACCTTTTGGTAAAGTAGAAAAAAGTGGTTCATCATAATTGTGACTCAATAGCTCAACATTTTAGTTAATTTGTTGCGTATACTTGTTTGAGGACCTTATAAAATCTCTTATATTTTTAGGTCAAAGTTTTGATGATAAAAGTTATATGCTTTGAAAAAAGCATCAAACCTTTCATTTTTTTTAAATTCTTGTCACTTATGTTTAAACACAATAATATTGAAGGTTGTTAGAACAAACAATAGAGGAGAATTTGTGAATAATGTTGTGAAATTTTTTGTGAAAAAAGAGGATAATCCAGTTATATGTATACTTTTAAGCAAAATGGAAGACTTGAGAGGAAACATCAAGTCTAAAGTCCCTAAATTGTTTTAGTCTAAAGTTTTTTTATTGCATTATTAGCAACTTATGTCGTTGAAATTTTTAGACATCCTAAAACAAAGATTGGATCACATGTCAATGTGATATGTGATCAAATGGAATCATAATTATGTCTTATTAAAGGAAGATAGAGGAAAACTTAAAAGGAAAGTAATTAAAAGAGTCTTAATCAAAGAAATAAGTTAGAGATCTAATTTTAAAATAGGAAAGCTGTTAGGTACCTTATGCTACACACTTAAGTTATTACCTAGGTTTATAACAAGTTTTAAAAATTTAGGATTTTTAAAGAAAAAAAAACTTGAGGGTGAGGTATATAAAAGGACTTAATAAAGAAAATAAAACAAGTGGTTGAATGCTTAAGAGTTTGCAGTTTGCTTTGTAAATTAAATTAAAATATCTTGAGTATCATCTAAGTTTAGATGAATGCCTAAGAGTTTAAGATTTTACCCAAGGCTTTTAAAAAGTATGAAATTGCTTAGATTGTGTGATAAGATTTTGTAATTTGATTGTAAAAGGATAAATTAATTTATATAAAAGTGAAAGTTGAACCAAAATGATAATGAAAGAAATAAATAATAAATTTTTAATAGATTCAAAGGAAATGAAGGAATTTCCTTTTTACTTGAAGAACACTAAAATAAATAAATTTTATGGAGGATTTGATGAAATGGCCTTTAAAATGATATTGAGTTTTGTTAGTTGGCAAAGGCCTTTTAAATTTTAATTTATTTAAAGAAGAGACAAGTTTGCTTGATTGTTTATTTGTTTAAAATGAGTCCTTAAACTCTTAAATATTTGGTGAAATTTTAAAAAAGAAATCATACAGTCCTTAAAGCTCAAATTCTAACTAAATGGTGGAAAAAAAATCTAATGCAACCTAAAAAAACAAAAATCAAGTTAAAGTGAAAGAAAGAAAGGAAATAAACCTAATGGTCTCACAAGCCAAGCTATTATAACTTAAAGTCAAAGCTAATGAGCCAACAAACCTAATTAAAATCCCTATTCTTATTTAATAAAAATAACCAATCTTGAAAAGGACTAAGTTTAATAAGGATGAAATAGATTTATGAAAATAAAAATTAAGCCTTGAAGAAAAGAGTATTTATTTTTTAGAGATAACAAATTCAAAAGATTTTAAACTTTTGGGATTTTTTTCAATTTAGTGACTAACATTTTAAAGGTTTTAATTTAGTGACTATCTTTTCAAAACTCATGCAATCCAAGTTAAAATAGTGTCTTTATTATTTGCTTACTAATGTGGGTATTAGATAGACACCCATGTGACGTTTTTTGGAAACATTAGATTAGTCCAAAATTAACATAGACAATTTCTTGACCTAAATTATATTATTTTTGAATGTTTAGTCAATAAATTAAAATTTTTTAAAAGGTTAGGCATTGAAATAAAAAATCTCAAAAGATTAGTTGTGGAATATTAATTGCAGAAGCATAATTTCCTAAATGAATTTGAGCTAAAATATTATCCTTTTGTTATTTTATTTCTTCTCCTTGTAGTTGAGCTTTTACGTTTCTACTTTATTCAACCAAAATCTTCACCAACCATTAGGAAAGCTTAATGCAAATCAGTAATCAAGATGAAAGATATTGGATCTAAGTTTTTGAAGAGGATGAATTGTGATTTGGACTATTTTGAGTAAGATTTGAGTTGAAAAATATAGAACGGGAAAGAGGTGCCAATAACTATTGGAAATAAAATCCATAAATAATAATGAGAGGAGAATAGTAGTAATGTGCCATATGGTATCTCAAACAGGTAAGGAAATGAGTTGGTTATAGGGTAATCGAGTGAGGAGGAGTGAAATAGTATTAGGTGATGAACAAAAAATAGGTAAGAGATGAGAATGGATAAGAGCCAAAGGCTAAAGGTTCATTTTCCCTTTAACATTTACATAAAAATTTAAATTAGACACTAATATTTAACAACATACGAAAAGAAACATTTTAAAGAATATTTAAGATGAATCTAGTATTAATGGAACTATCAAGGTTCTATTAATTGTATTGACTTAATTAATTTTTTATTAAGAGGTTTATATTCAATATGTATGCGGTTACTGTGGACCTTATTGCTTGTATCTTTCAATCATTGAATAGATATTGATGGCCTAGTCAAAGTGTTCAAAAACTTTTAAGCATTATTTAACAAATTAACAAGCTTGCTCTCTTTAAAAAAGCGCCATTTCTCATTAGACTCACTAACTTGTTTCATCTTTCATTCCAAGGAGAGAAAACTTAAGTAGAGAATGGAAAAAGGCCATAAAGGCTAGTGTCACATATAAAAGGAATATGGTGTCGTCCTATATGCATATTAGTTATGCCACCCATTATGAAAGCCCCATCCATTAAGGTGAGGCTCAGAATAGTAATTGTATATATAGATGAGATTAGTGGATATGCTTAGCCCAATTCGAGAATGTCTGTTTTAATTATTAGGAACCTAACAGTAATCTAATCATGAGTGAAATGAAAAATTAAATTTTTACAATTTTTTGACCGAATCTCAATAATTGAAAAAAAGGTAATTAAATCATATTTCATTTAAATTCCTATAAAAATTCTTCATAAGGTGTCAACCATGAGCTGTCTAAGTATTTAGCCTCTAATAGTATTTATAGAGTAGATAAAAAGAACTAAACTTTTAAGAGGTAAAGGCAAGAGTACTAGCTCCTTTATGCCTTCCTCCTATTAAAAGAGAAAGACAAAAGAGTTTCTTTCTTATTAAAATTAATCCCTAATTATAATTAAAGTCAAACTCTGATTATAAATATAATTTAATTTTAATAAAACAAATATCTTATATTTGTTTCCTGAAGTTTGTCAAACTTCACTATTAAGTTTAACTTAATTTAAATTGATTTTTCTCTTTTCAACTGCTCTTTTATGTGTAATCCATTATGTTTCTATTTGTTATTGATGATTCTAAATTATAAGTAAAATTCATAATTAGAATTAGATAAATTAAAAATCATTTTAATTTATCATTAATTGTTTAATTAATAATTTATAATCATAGATTAAGATTGACATAATAACATTTTATGACCATCCAAATGTAATGATTGTCAAAGTGGACCTATCTTTGCATAGTTATGATGTATAATTTAATCCTCTTATTATCCAATATTCCTATTAGACACACAATATGGATTTAATTTCTACTCTTTCTAAATCCAATCATGTTTGTTTTGGCTAATTATTAAATTATTTATAATTGATATTTAAAAACACCTTGTCAATTCTCAATTCACTTTGGCTAGAGAGTTCCTTAAATCATTATTAAACAAGAACAATGGAAATCACTTGTTTTTATAATGTCGGTACTCCAAATTAGTATGGAGTAGAATCTTGTATAAGCTGGCAGAATATTGTCAATCTTACTATTAGTTTGGAACTCTTGATTGGATTATTAGGCTAGCAAAACATCATAAGCAAAATGGACTACTTTTCAAGATAACTTTCACAATAACAATCTATTCACTATAGAAAGAAAGAAACAAAAGGATATACAAAGGTGAGGATGCAAGTAAGCACCAACTAGCTGAGGATACACTGAACTAGATTAGAGCCACTACAATAGCTGAAAATGCTTAAAACATTTTTTCTCCTAGAATGAAAATCATATGGAATTTGTAAACATATAGAATGTGTTTTCTACTTGTTTAATTAGTTAAAAGAAACAGGATCTTGGTGTAATGATCGTAATGTTGAAATAAATTTTCTATTGTTAATGAAATATTTGTTCATTTCTAAAAAAAGGAATGATGGAAAATTTTCTCTAATTAATTTAAAGTTATGAATCCTTTATTAACTTAACTATTTCCATTTCGTTTATACTATATCTAAGTACCACTGGCTGAGTTATGCTAAATAAAATAGATTATAAGCAGCATCAAAACCTAATAATTCTCACATGAGATACTTTGGTAATCATAAGTCTTATGATCAATTATGCAACCACCATAACGAAGAAATCAACAAACATATAAGTATTATTCTATTTATGATCCTTATAATTGGTTAGTTCAGCGAACTTATTCTCTAATTAGTACTCACACATTTGTTTAAGTATCTCCATATTTTAATTTATGAGAGTAATTACTTCCTTCATAAGAAAGAAATATAACATGTGGTATTGTTATCGTTACCTCAATATCTGGTTTGATGAAACTAAAACTAGGAAAAATTTAGTAATAACACATAAAACAAATTAGATCTCATAATTTTATTCTCATCGTAATTTCAATTACAAAGTAATTGTTTCAAGGATTTTATATTAGTATTAAAATTCAAATGTAATCAACAAAATACATAAAGATAAATAATTTATTTATTAATTAAAATAATAATGTCATACATAAAACTGCAACCAACTGATTAGTTATAAGGGCATAAACTAACAAACTTCCAGTTGCACTAAAGTCAATCTCCTACTTATCTAATACCATATCTATCCATATATTGACCGTGTATCTTTTGAGATAATGGCTAAGTAAGAGGATATATAAGATTCTCTTTAGTAGAAACTCGCTTTAATGTTATGTCTTTCTACTGTACTATCTTCCTAATTAAGTGAAACTTTTTGAATACATGTTTGGACTGTTGATGAGACCTTAATTCTTTTGCCTATACAATGATGTCATTATTTTCACATTATAATAATATTGGCTCAATAATGTTACAAACCACTCTATGTTTGGTGATAAAATTCTTGAGCAACTGCTTTATTTGTCACCTTTGACACTAAAATGCACTCCACCTCAATCTTATAATATACAATGATTATTTTTTAGAACTTCTCTAATTAATTGCACCAATATTTGGTGTGAAGAATTGTAATAGCCTGGACCAATCGCTCACAGATATTGTCCACTTTTGAGCTTTGGCCCAGCCAAGCCATCACGATTTTGCTCTTCCCATACACTCTTTTGGGAAAACGCATCTATGAGGGAGAGGTTTTTATAGCCTTATAAGGCCTACTTCGTTCCCCTCTCTAATTGATATAGGAATCTAACATTCCATCCCTTTGGAGGCCCAGCGTCCTCCTAGGCTCGCAGGCCCGCAGGCCTAGATCCACCCTATTAGAGGCCCAGCATCCTTGCTAACATACCGATCCAAATACTGGCTTTGATACCATTTGTAATAGCCCAGACCACTCGCTCACAGATATTGTCCGCTTTTGGGCTTTGGCTCAGCCAAGCCCTCACAGTTTTTCTCTTCTCGCATACTCGCTTAGGAAAACACTTCTATGAGCTAGAGGTTTCCATATCCTTATAAGGCCTACTTCGTTCCCCTCTCCAATCGATATGGAAATCTAACACTCCACCCCCTTTGGAGGCCTAGTGTCCTCACTGGTCCACAGGCCTGGATCCACCCCCTTGGAGGCCCAACATCCTTGCTAAAGGGGTGGAATGTTAGATTCTTATATTGATTGGAGAGGGGAACGAAGTAGGCCGTATAAAGCTATAGATTTGTAACAGCTCGGACCGCTCGTATAAAGCTTTGGCTCAGCCAAGCCCTCACAGTTTTGCTCTTCCATCACACTCGCTCAGGAAAATGCATCTATGAGGGAGAGGTTTCCATAGCCTTATAAGGCCTACTTCGTTCCCCTCTCCAATCGATATGAGAATCTAACATTCCACCCCCTTAGATGCCTAACGTCCTCGCCGGCCTACAGACCTGGATCTACCCCCTTGGAGCTCCAGCGTCGTTGTTAACATATTGATCCGGGTACTGGCTCTGATACCATTTGTAATAGCCCAGACTACCCAATCATAGATATTGTCTGCTTTTGGGCCTTGGTCTAGCCAAGCTCTCATAGTTTTGCTCTTCTTGCAAACTCTCTCGGGAAAACGTGTCTATGAGGGAGAGGTTTCTATAGCCTTATAAGGTCTACTTTGTTCCCCTCACTAATTGATATGGGAATCTAACATTTCACCCCCTTAGAGGCCCAACGTCCTCGCTGGCCCATAGGCCTGGTTGACAATATCTATGAGCGGGTGGTCCAGGCTGTTACAAATGGTATCAGAGCCAGTACTCAGACCGATGTGCCAGCAAGGATGCTGGGCCTCTAAGGGAGGTCGATCTAGGCTTGTGTGTCAATAGGGACACTAGGCCTCTAAGGGGGTGGATCCAAACCTGTGGGCCAGCAAGGACACTGGGCCTCCAAGAGGGGTGGAATGTTAGATTCCAATATCGATTGGAGAGGGGAACAAAGTAGGCCTTATAAGGCTATAGAAACCTCTCCATCATAGACACGTTTTCCCGCACGAGTGTGCGGGAAGAGCAAAACTGTAAGGGCTTGGCTGGTCCAAGGCCCAAAAGTAGACAATATCTATGAGCAGGTGGTCTGGACTGTTTCAAATGGTATCAGAGCCAGTATCCGGATCAGTATGTCAGCAAAGACGCTAGGCCTACAACGGAGGTATATCCAGACCTGTGTGCCAGCAAGGACATTGGCCCTCCAAGGAGGGTAGATCTAGGCCTATGGGCCAGCGAGGACATTGAGCCTCTAAGGGGTAGAATATTAGATTCCTATATCGATTGGAGAGGGGAACGAAGTAGGCCACATAAGGCTATAAAAACCTCTCCCTCATAGATGCATTTTCCAGAGCGAGTGTGAGAGAAGAGCAAAACTGTGAGGACTTTGCCAAGACAAGGCCCAAAAGTAGACAATATCTATGAACGGGTGGTTCGGGCTATTACAAATGGTATTAGAGCCAGTACCCAGATTGGTATGTCAGCAAGAACGTTGGGCCTCCAAGGGGGTGGATCTAGGCCTATGTGTCAGCAAGCACGTCGGGCCTCCAAGGGGGTGGATCTAGGCCTGTGTGTTAGCAAGGATGCTGGGCCTCAAAGGGGGGTGGATCCAAGTCTATGGCCAGCGAGGACGCTGAGCCTCCAAAGGGGTGGAATGTTAGAATCCCATATCGATTGGAGAGGGGAACAAAGTAGGCCTTATAAGGCTATGGAAACCTCTACCTCATAGATGTGTTTTTTAGAGCGAGTGTGCGGGAAAAGCAAAATATCTGTAAGCGGGTGGTTCAGGTTATTACAAATGGTATCAGAGCCAGTACCCAGATCGGTATGTTAGCAAGGATGTTGTGCCTTCAAGTGGACAACATCTGTGAGCGGGTGGTCCGGGCTATTACAAAAGGTGTCAGAGCCAGTACCCGGATCGATTTATGAATAAGGACACTAGGCGTCCAAAGGTGGGGGATCCAGGCCTGTGGACTAGCGAGGACGTTAGGCCTCCAAAAGGGGTGAATGTTAGATTCCCATCTTGATTAGAGAGGGGAACAAAGTAGGCCTTATAAAACTATGAAAACCTCTCCCTCATATATGCGTTTTCTTCTTAACTGTAAGTGGGTGGTCCGGGCTGTTACAAGATTTGCCTTAACTATGATAAGCTATTATCTAGATCTGAATAAAAAACTATCGTTTGAATGTAATTGAACTTTTATTTCAGCTCCTTCATAGACCAATAAAACATCTTTAGTCTTTTCAATTACTTTACGATGTTTTCATAGCCATCCAATGATCATCACTAAGATTGACTTGAAACCTACTAATTGCTGTCAAACAATAAGAGACATCTAGTATAGTATATAGCATTGTACATTTAATCGAATGACTAATGCATATAGGATACAATTCATTTTATGTCTCTCTTCCTATGTCTTTGGACCCATACTCTATGAGAGAGAAATTCCATGTGACATAGGTAGGAATCCCTTTTTTAAATTCTTTATGATAAACTTCGTTAACACTTTGCATATTTATGTGGATTAAGATAAGTTAAGCAACATCTTTGATCTATCTTTATAGATATTTATTCCTAGAATATAGGTTTCTTCTCCCATTCTCATAAAGAAAATTGTGAACAACCAAATATTTATAAATTGGAGCATTGTTATGTCATTTCCAATTAGTATTATGTCATCCACATAGAGTATTAAAAAGACGACTACACTTCCAGTCATTTGGAAACAATCACTTTACTAGTTAGGAGTAAGGTTGTATACTACTAGACCTCTTTGGATCCTGCATCTTAGTAGGAGTTTTACTAGGTGTTATTATTGTTGTTGTTGTGCTGCACTTCCATTAACCTTCTTATAGACATATGGTTCATTTTCATTTTTGATAAAATTAAATTCTTTGATTTTTTTCTCATCAAACAAATGTTCCAACTCTATAATGCTTGCTTAAGTTTATAAATAGACTTTTGCAACTTACATAATTGCTTAGGAAATCCCATAGATTTAAAACCTTTAGGTTGTGTCATATACATATCCTCAAGAAAATTCCAATTACTAAATGTTGTTTTAACATCTATTTTTTATATTTCATAAACATGATATACGACTATAGCTAATAAGATCTTTATGGATTTAAGATAGCTACTTGCAAAAGGTTTCATGAAAATTAACTCCTTATTTTTAGTTATAAGCTTTAGCCATTATCTTTGCTTTATATATGTGTACATTACCATCCATATCAATTTTTTTTAAAATTCACTTTCACTTAATATATATAATACCATCAAAAGCATTAACCAAAGTATATACTCGATTAGTGTACATGGATTCCATTTTAAATCTTATGGCTTCATTTCATTTTAAAGAATAAGTGTTAAACATTACTTATGTAAAAAAAATAGGCTTATTATCTATGAGTGATACATTATCTTTTTCCGTTATAATATGTAGATCTAATATAGTTGGAGATAATGTATCCTACTATTTCATCACGAACTATGTGTCTTTTAGTCCTTTATTTGTACATTATATGAATCAACTTAATGTTCCTATATTATCTAGAAGTGAATTTATGGTTTTTGAACTTCTCTATGCTCTAATAGACAACCACTACTTTCTTAGGAATGTTGTATGTATTGAGACAAACAACTTAACCTTAAGAGGATGGTACAATTGATATTCAACACTCGCTTTTGAATACCTAACAAATTTGCATTTATCTAACTTAGCTTAAAGCTTATTAGATTTTGTATGCTTCATATAAGCATTACATCCCCAAATCTTTAGGTATGATAAGTTTGGTCTATTATCATTTCATACCTCATATGAAGTCTTGTTAATCGACCTAGATGGAACTCTATTTAGAGTGCAAAAAGAAATTTTAAGGTTATATCCCCGAAAGAAGATAGAAAGGATTGCATAAGTCATTATAGAATGTACCATATCTAATGAAGTATATTTTCTCCTTTTAATCACTCTATTATTTTATGAAGTTCTAGAAGGATTCCATTGTGAGAGAATCTAACTCTTTTTTAAGTAACTAAGAAACTCACAATCTAACTATTTACCACCTTGATTAGATATAAGTTTATTAATATTTGTACCAATATGTTTCTCAACCTTAATTCTAAACTTTTTGAACTTCTCAAATGATTTAAACTTTTATTTCATTAAGTATATATAATCATATATCATATTTAAACATAATAACTTATGAATATCCACCTCTAACATAAGTAGACATAGGCCCACACACATCTAAACACTTAAGCTCCAATAGCTCACTGACACACTCTTCCTTTCTACTAAAGAAAAGTTTGATCATATTTCCTAATAAATAAGATTCAGAAGTATCACATAATTCATAATCAAAAGAATCTAAATATCCTCCTTTGTGTAACTTTGTGATTCTAGTTTCATTGATATGAACTAACCTGCAATGCCATAAATAATATGGATTTTGGTTACTTTAAATTTCTTTTCTTGCTATTTATATTAAGGATTAACCTTTCAAGATTTAATTCATACAAGCCATTAAGTAATCTAAATCTATAATAAACATCATTTTTATAAAAGAACAACTTTTATTTTACTCAACTCATCATACCCCAGTGTAAGGCTCCCTGCTTTGCGAAGGTTGTGGGAGGGTCATGAATGTACACAACCTTCCCTTTGTATTTTTATAAAGAGGTTATTTCTGTGACTCAACTTATAACCTTCTAGTCACAAAGGAGAAACTTTACCATTTACTCCAATGTTCACCCTCAACAACTCTTATTTTCACTAGTAAATACAAATCCATTTACATTTAAATAAAAAAAAGTAATAATGTTTCTAATAGTTACTAAAATATAATAACAATTATCTAGTTCTAGTTAGAAGGAAAAGTTAAACTATAAGTTCCTACAGCTAATACAACAACTCTTGCTCTATTGCCAACTCGTAAGTCTACTTCACCTTTTTTAAATGATCTACTCCTTATAAAAATTTGCATATAATTACAAATATAAAAACCATACATAGGATCTAATACCTAAGAATATGGAACAAAGAAAAAAAATTGATCACATTCATAACCATGCCTGAAGAAGCAACTTTTTATGCCTTTTATCTTTCAGGCTAGCAAGATAAGCTTTATAGTTCCCTTTCCAATGTCCATTAACTCCATAATGAAAACACATGTCATTATCCTTGTTCTTTTTGACCCTAACTTTTCGCTTTTCTACTTTAGGATAAGCATTTAATTTCTTATTTTTATTTTATTTAGAGCCATTTCTCTTACTCTTGAAAGAATTTAAAATAAGAAAAAAGTTAGGATTCCTCTTAAGGAACCCTGTATAGTATTATTCAACAATTTTGATATTGATACATTCTTTTGGTTTATATGGAAGTTTATAACAAATTGTGAAAAGTTTGAACTAAGAGACTATAATACCATATTAATGTTTAACTTATGGTCTATGATAAATCCTAATTGACTGAATTTTTCAATATAGCCTATCACCTTTAATATGTGTAGCTCCACTAAAGATCTTTATGCCATCTTGAATTGAAATAATGCTTTGGACTACTGATATCTCTCCACCTTACTTTGTGCCCTAAACAACTCCTTGAGATGTAAAATTATAGCATGAGAATCTATATTCTTGTGCTGCCTTTGAAGCTCAGGAAACATATTAGCCACCATCATACAGGTTGACTATTCTACATCATCAATACAACATTGATATCTCTCTTAAATTTCATCTGTTGCAACCAAACTAGGCTCTAGCAGAATAGTAGTTTCAAGAACATATAGTTTCTTCTCTTACATAAATATAATACTTAAGTTAGGAAACTAGTTCGAGAAATTGGGTCTAATATGCTTGTTAACAGCTACAATTGTAAAATCCGAACCTTTTCCTTTCACGTGTCTATAAAATTTCATTTTGTGTGAATGGTGTTTCTAGGTGAATTTAAATTTTGTTTTCACTAAAAGGTGAATTGGGGACCCAACCCTCAATGATTTTTCAATACTTGAGACAAGTATTAAAGTCAAATGATAGTCAAAAAATATTGGAGTTGGCTAATATAGAAATGGACCAAAAATAAATTTAATCAGGTGGATTTATGATAAATTAAGATAAACCTTGCTTTAAATTATCGTGGAGTAAATTGGAAGCACTTTTGAGCTGAAACATAAGGACGTAAACCAAGCGTGAAAGAATCAGCCATAGTTAAGGATACTTAAAACTAATCAATACAACTTATATGTTGATATGTTTGCGTACAAAATGTTAATAATAGGTTATGAAACATCTACCAAAATTGGATAGATTTTTCTTAACCCACTTAATTATTTTGGATAAGAAATAATACATGTACATGTGAATGAGCCTTAAGTGGCAGATGTCACGTATATGAAGAAATTCTTATTATTATGGAACAATCATGTAAGAAAACCTCATGCTGCCACATTTATGAAGGAGTAGATGTTAGGGACATAAAATTCATTACATTTGAGACCAATTCTTGGTGTGAACATGTGTTATTTTGATGAGACAAAATCAGAACCAATTGTTATATTTAAGGGATAAGAATTGTTGTGGATGATGTAAGGAGTTAAAGGATTAATTAAACAAAGATGTTAAGAGATAACATATTGGACAACTGTTGGAAATTAATCTTACAACATGTTGGAGAACCCTCTTCAATGTATAACTTGTACAAAGATGATGGAGGAGTTGCTCCGCCTTCATTCCACAGAAGTCTCACTTCTCCTTTGGAATTGCTCCCTTTATGCATAGATTTTCCAAGTTATTGCCTTTAGGAAATAATTTCTACATGGTGTTTAAGTCTCCAACTGTGGACAACACCTTCATTAACGCCAACTACATGTAAGGAAAAGATGGCAGCACATTACCACTTGATTCTAGTATGCTAAATCACTCTTATTCATCCTGTTTAGCTAGTCACGTGAATACCTAAGCTAGGAACATAAATTCCTTTATTAATTATATGAATGTTTGAGTTGATTACATTGTTAAATGAAGAGAAAAAAAGCATGGTAAATGGAGAGGAAAACAACATGTATATCCATATCTTATGTATATTATTCTGTGGGTATTAATTGGCATTATATAGATACCTTATATGTGGCCCAATGGCTGTTCAATGATTGCATGTATGTTGTATATAGTTCAACGGTTCAATGTAAAGAAAACAGTATGTATATACTATGTATGTTATTTAAATGGAAAAAAGACAACATGTATAAATCATGGACATTGTTTAATCGTTAAATGAAAAGAAAACATAATTTTAATCTTACTAAATGCTAAGATTTTGGTTAAGCCCTTTTTCATAAAATTTGTAAGACAAGGTGGTAAGTTATGGATGTACTTGGAAGGTTTTAGGAACCCTTCAGGGGTCTCCCTCATAGCTGAGTAAGAGAATAAAGTTTTCTCGTCACCTTAAACTCGAGACTAAGAAAGGAAAAGCACCGAACACATGAGGGTGGTTAACGATAAACGACAAATAGTGAGTGTGTATTTAAATTGATTTGTTAAGATAGTTTCTACCTTACTATGAAAAGTATGTTTATGAATAATTCCATTGGTACTACTACTTAAATTTAAGAGTTAATCTTCATGAGGTTTAGATATGCTTTGGTTTAGCATTGAATTGATTTTTGGATGTACTTAGAAACTGATGAGATGTACACATGCTTTGAATTGGCATTGAATTGAAATTTACAAATGCTTTAAATTAGTATAGAAATTGAATTTGAAATGTTTGTAATTGGTACTGAATTGAGGCACGCTTATGTATTAATTGTGGTTTAGCCTATGGTATGTCGTTAGGTATTTATACATATGATTATATTGTTTAGAGTATGTCCTAACATGTATGGCATTGTTTGGGGGGCGTCTGTCACTAATATAGGTGGTGTTGTGTCTATCAGTATGTCTTGTGAGTTACCTTTTTCATATATGTAGAATATATTGTGCTAACACTTTTATGGATAAGTGACACAAAAATAGCTTTGTAACCACTGTTTTATATGTAGTGCCAACATCATCATAGGTAAGTGATGCAGAACTAGCTTCATAACAATTGATATATAGAGATTAACTAGGCACAAGTAAGTGAAGCAGAACCAGCTTCGTGGCCTTACACCTAAAGGTACCATATGGCAAAGAAAATTAGTGATAGGTTATGTTTTAAAATTAAAGTTCATGAAAGTATTGATTTCCATCACTATTTACTTTACAAGAAAATAGGAACTTGATCTCAGAAAAATATATATGTTTTATTTTACATGTGCATTGATCTTACAAAAGAAACGAAATTGTTTTATAAGAACATTGGTTATTAATTAAAAAATTGTTTTCTTTTATGGAGGTTAATATTTGAATAAATGTTTTTATTAGAAACCAATAATAGTAATTGAGCTCATTTAGCTCACCCTTTATTTTCTATTTTTTCAGATAAAACCTCCCAGGTGCATGCTCAGGGGCTTCAGTAGTAGGGACTCCACTTCGCGAGTAGTCAACTTCGTCAAATGTTGCTGTATGGGCATTTTTATTTTACCTTGTACATATTTTTTAGAACTATTGCATATCTTTAAACATGTTTTGGAAAGTACATTTGTATAAAGAATGGATGTGTATAAAAGTTTTTTTTTAAATGGAATGCATGATTTTGTTTTATCTTTTCGAAGTTTATTGATGATATTATTTGAGAATTCATATAAGTGAATTTGAAGTCCACAATTTGGAGTTGAGAAATTGGTGTGATAATAGAAGTGTTTTTGAACTTTTACAGGGACTTTCAAATTTTTGGGATTTCAAAGCTCAACCGTTATGCTGTCGAAATTTTTAATAAAACTGAAAAACAAAACTCCACTGTTTACATTTCTTATTGTGACTTGAAGCTTTTCCTTAAAAAGGGCAATAGGTTTAGCTTCACGGGAACTTTCCAGCCGACTCGGATATCAATTAGAGAGCCACCATAAAGTGCCAGGTAGGTTGCCTCATCATTACAGGTTAGAGGCCTGTCAGTGTTTGTATTAGAGCTTGACTTTTAAAAATAGGTTGCCTCCTTTCTGGTTTAAGGTTTTTACATTGTTTTAAAAAGTGAGGAGACCGATAAAATGTTGTGATTAATATGCATATGATTTCATAAACTGAAAGCTTTACACATTTACATTTTTTTCGAATACACAGCACAATGTACAGATAAGGTTGTGGATGTCCTAAGAGAGTGATTTCAACGACTCCTACACCTGAGTCACCTCTGGCATGGGAGGATGACCAGATTTTAGAGTCAGCAAGTGCCTCCATGAACCAACCGTAGTCCCAACCATCAGTGTCAGTGGAACCAATCGGATTAAGTTTTAATGCAGAACAGGTAGCTCAGCTTCTTATCGCATCGAAGCGACAGTCATGTGAAAGTGTGGAAGCTTTTGGATGCTTAATTGAGCATGTCTATAAATTAGGCTCCAAGACTTTTGATGAGAGTGGAGATCCTGAGAGTGCACTTATATGGTTAGACTAGGTCACGAAGATATACAGAGTAGTTAGAAGCATAAATGAGCAGAGAGTTGTGTTAACCTTCCTCCTCAAGGACAAGGCTAAAGATTGGTGGGAAGTCATTAAGCGACGACATCCGGATGAAATATCTTGGGCAAAATTTCAGAGAGTGTTCACAAACAGATTCTACCTATAAAGTTATAGGGATGCAAGGGGTAGAGGAATTCTTCCATCTAGAGCAAAGTTTAACATAAGCGACGGATTATGAGAAGATATTTTTAGAACTTGTCCGAAGTGTTCCGTTTATTGTTGATATTAAAGAGCAGAAGTGTAAAAGGTTTACTATAGGCTTGAGTCCTAAAGTACGGATTCACCTATCATTGGATTCACAGACACACTACGGGGAATTAGTTGAAGCTACAATAGAAGTGGAGAGAAATGCAACAACAATCACTCTGAGTTCAAGGTTAGAACAAAATTAGTTCATATTAGGGTTTAGTCAAGAAAAAAAAGTCAAGGTGGAGTGGTGGTAGGAGGTTTAGTAGAATTGGACCATCCAGCCAGGGATCCTTTGGATCACCCACTAGGCTTAGAGACTCCCATGATAGTAAGACCCTAGTGCTAGAGTGTGTTACTTATGGAAAAAGACATTTAGGTGAGTGTTAGATGAATATAACAGGTTGCTTCCATTGTGGTCAGGAGGGTCCTTTCATCAGAGATTGTCTACAGTTAGTCACCGTAGAGAAGTCAGTAGGTAATGCCTTAGGTACACATTTGAAGTTTAGCACTTCCTTTCGCCCTCAGACAGATGTTCAATCAGAAAGAACTATCCAAAAACTTAAGGATATGCTTAGGTCTTGTGTCATAGAGTTTAAGGGGAGTTGAGACACTTACCTACCACTGGTAAAGTTTTCCTATAATAAAAATTATCAGGCCAGCATTGGTGTGGCCCTTTATAAGGCACTTTGTGGAAGAAAATGTAGAACTCCAATATGTTGGAATGAGGTAGGTGAAAGGAAACTAATAGGTCCCAAACTTGTGCAGGTGACAACAGATAAAGTTTAGATTATTTGAGACAGATTAAAGATTGTAACACCCCACTTCCACTGAGCACGTGTCTAACATCCTGAGGATATTCACACACATGACCTATGAAAGCAGCACGTTAGAGCAGTCACATTCACTTATATGACATCATATTTAAAGCGTAATTATCCAATATATCAAACGTTCCCATTTCATTTGTAAAACATAGTTACACTGTAGTATTACACTCTATAATTCATATATACAATATCAAAAGCTTATAAGAGTTTACAACTATTTTACAACATTCTAAATGAAATGAGAACTATATAAAAGCACTTTATCTAACTCCTAAGTCTCAGCTGACTGACCTTTGAGCCATTACTTGAGTCTAAAATGCAAGTATAAGTCTTCTTCTAAGATGTCTTAGAAGCTAGGTCTCCTCTCTCGTACTTGAAAAGCCATGTTGTAATTTTGATTAGTTTTGTGAACTTAGTGAGCTAATCATCATCGATTGGCTCACTCATATCAAACACAATGATAGTTCACATTCAATTCACAGATAGATCACACAATCAATTATTGCATATCATTTCACATTTTTGTCTCAGAATAGTTCAACAACTCAAATTAATCATTCATTTCATACATATCGAATTATAAATGTAGTTACGCATGAGACTCCACATTCATTATTAATTGTTATGACCGAGCACCTTTTTAACTTTCCCGTATATGTTATAGATAACAGGCTTGTTGATAACTATCCTGTATTCGTTGTGGAGACCGGGCTCATTTTACTAGTAAGCCTGTGGCTCTTTATACACATTTATGAGCTTTAAGCTCTTTTTCACTGGCTACTCTGATCATAACTTCCTTTATCTAATAATGCATTTCAATGTAATGAGATGCATCAATTCACATATATTCAATCAATCACTTTCATTTAGCATACATATTAACTTTCACATTTTCATCGGACCTAAGTCTGACATTTAACATATTTGTTGAGAACACTTATTTCTTTCAAATTCACATACAATCATAACACTCTTAATACATTCCCAATTATCGAATTGCTCAGACTATTAATGTCTGGAACAACTGCTCAGACTATTAATACCCGGAACTATTATATTCACATAATTATCAGTTCTATAATTGAAATTTAAGTAAAAACAATCAATCTTAGTAAGAAACATCTAGGTTACTCACAATAAACTCCAGATACCTATTAAGTTGATGTCTCGGCAATGTCTGGATATGGTTGTTCTATTTACGCTTCTATATCATGCAATACACACATTTATAGACATTACTAAATTGCTCAATCATATTAGTACTCAATCATAAACATATGTATATGCGCTATGAACAATGCATGATCAATGACTTTCCTGGGTATGTATCCTTTATTACGAATCTTAAACATTCTTAATTAACAATCAATCATTCACCAATATTATTCTTGCAATACCAGACAAACTTGCGAGGATTCACAATGTCTTCCATGTGTCTATGCTTTGCGAATATCTAGCTGATCCATCTTATGTAATCACAAAGCAACCAGTGAATTTAAAGGAAGATTTGACTTTCAAAGAAGAACCGGTGCAAATTCTTAACTATATAGACCAGGTTTTGCGTAATAAAATTATTCCTTTAGTTAAAGTGTTGTGTAGGAATCACGCGGCAAGAGAAGCTACATGGGAGCCCGAGCACCAACTGTGTGTTATATCTCCATTTATTTTGAGCATGTCATTGTACATTGGTTAAATTCGAGGATGGAATTTTTTCTAAGGAGGGGTAATTGTAAATCCCCGAACTTTTTCTTTCGAATGTCTATAAAATTTCATTCCACGTGAATGGTGTTTCTGGGTTAATGTAATTTTTTTTGTTGCTAAAAGGTGAATTGAGGACCTAACCTTGATTGATTTGACAATACTAGAGACAAGTATTAAAGTCAAATGATAATCAAAAAATATTGGAGTTGACTGGTATAGAAATGGACCGAAAATAAATTCAATCAGGTAGATTTATGATAAATCAAGCTTGACCTTGTTTTAAATTATCTTTGAGTAAATTGGAAGCACTTTTAGCTAAAACATAAGGATGTAAACCCAGTAGACCAAGCGTGAGAGAATCAGCCATAGTTAAGGATACATAAAATAAATCGATACAACTTATATGTTGATATGTCTAGGTACAACATGTTAATAAATGGGCATGAAACTTCTACCAAAATTGGATAGATTTTTCTTAAACCGTTTAATTATTTTGGATAAGAAATAATACATGTACATGTGAATGAGCCTTAAGTGGAAGCTGTCATGTACATGAAGTTCTTATTATTTTAGAACAAAAATGTATGAAAACCTCATGCTACCACTATTATGAAGGAGTAGATGTGAGGGATATAAAATTCATTACATGTAAGACCGATTCTTGGTGTGGATGTGTGTCATTTTGGTGAGACAAAATCAAAACCAATTGTTCTATTTAGGGGACAAGAATTGTCATGGATGATGTAAGAAGTTGAAGGACTAATTAAATAATGACGGTAAAGATAACATAATGGACAATTGTTGAAAATTAACTTGCAACTTATTGGACAACCCTCTTCAGCATGTAACTTGTATAAAGATGATGGATGAGCTACTCCACCTTCATTCCACTGAAGTTTTACTTCTTCTTTGGACCAGAATTAATGATAATAATTACAACTGCTCCCTTAATACATAGATCTTCCAAGTTATTTCCTTTAAGGAAAAAAATTATGCATGGTGTTTAAGCCTCCAACCTTGAGCATCACATTTATCAACGCCAACTACATGTAGGGAAATTATGGGCAGCACGTTACCACTTGATTCTAGTATGCTAAGATCCATCCTATTTAGCTGGTCAGGTGAATGCTTAAGTTAGGAACATGAATTCCCTCATTAATTGTGTGAATGTTTGAGCTAATTGCATGGTTAAATAAAGAGAAAAACATGGAAAATGGAGAGAAAAAAACATGTATATCCATATCTTATGTATATTATTCAATGGGTATTAATTGGCAGTATATAGATACCTTATATGTGGCCTAATGGTTATTCAATGGCAGCATGTATGTTGTACATAGTTCAATGGCTTAATGTAAGGAAAACAGTATGTATATACTATATATGTTATTTAAATGGAAAGGAGACATCATGTATAAATCATGGACGTTGTTCAATGGTTGTTTAATGGTTGAATGAAAAAAAACATATTTTTAATCTTACGAAATGCTAAGATTTTCTCTAAGCCATTTTTCGTAAAATTTGTAAAATAAAGTGTTAAGTTATGGATGTACTTAGCAGGTTTTAGGAACCCTTCAGGGATCTCCCTTATAGCTAAGTAAGACAATAAAGTTTTTTTCGTCACCGTAGACTTGGGACTAATAAAGGAAAAGCACCGAACACGTGAGGGTGGTTAATGATAAACAACAAACAGTAAGTGTGTACTTAAAGCTATGAAAAGTATGTTTATGAATAATTCCATTAGTGCTACTACTTGAATTTAAAAGTTAATCTTTATAAGGTTTACATATGCTTTGATTTAGCATTGAATTGAGTTTTGGATGCACTTAGAAACTAATGATATGTACATGTGCTTTGAATTAGCATTGAATTGAAATTTGCATATACTCTAAATTGTCATAGAAATGGATTTTGAATATGTTTTTAACTGTTATTGAAATGAGGCACACTCATGTACTAATTATAGAGTACGTCCTAACGTGCATGGCGGTGTTTAGGGACATCTGTCACTAATATGGGTGGTGTTGTATCTCTCAGTATGTCTTGTGAGTTATACTCTGGATGTGTGGATTATATATTGTGTTAGAGGTTAACCAGATATGAGTAAGCGATGTAGAACCAGCTCTGTGGCCTTACACTTAAAGGTACCATATGGCAAAGAAAATTAGTGATAGGTTATGTTTTAAAAAGAAAGTTCATGAAAGTATTGATTGCCATCTCTGTTTACTTTACAAGAAAAGGGGAACTTGATCTCAAAAAAATGTAAGTGTTTTGTTTTACATATGCATTGATCTTATGAAAATGTGTTTTGTAAGAACATTGGTTGTTACTTGAAAAGAAAAGAAATTGTTTTCTTTTATAGAGGTTAATATTTGTGTAAATGTTTTTATTGGAGACCAATAACACTTACTGAGCTCGTTTAGCTCATCTTTTATTTTTTGTTTTTAAAATAAAATCTCCCAGGTGCATGCTCAGAGGCTTTAATAGCAGGGACTATTACATAAAACCTTGTACATATTTTTAAGAACTATTACATATCTTTGAACATGTTTTGGAAAGTACATTTGTATAATTTTTTTAAAAAATGGAATGCATGATTTTATTTTAACTTTTCAAAGTTTATTAATGTAATTATTTGAGACTGCATGTGAGTGAATTTGAAGTCCACAATTTGGAGTTGAGAAATTGATATGATAATAGAAGTATTTTGAACTTTTAAAGGGACTTTGAAATTTTTGGGATGTCAAAATACAATCATTATGCTACTAAAATTTTTAATAAAATAAAAAACAAAACTCCACTGTTTACATTTCTTATTGTGAATTGAATCCTTAACAAGGGCAATAGGCTTAGTTTCACAAGAACTTTCTAGCCGACTCGAATATCGACTGGAGAGCCACCATCAAGCACGGGTAGGTTGCCTAGTCATTACAGGATAGAGGTCTGTTAGTGATGCTCCTAAAAAACATATCAATACTCATTTTATTTGACAACCAAAAGACATAAAAGAACGAGTATTAGTTTTTGCCATAAAGTCAATTAAAATATAGACTATTAAATATTTGTTACTCCCACTATTTTATTCAGAATATTAGCCCTCATTATTAAATCAAGAAATTATCAAATATTTTCTTGGTAGGCTAGGATCCCATTCAAACTTACTTGATCTTGAGTTACTCAATAAATCAACTTAATTTGAATTAGGTAGATAACATTCTTATCAATCATATATTATATGATTCCTAGATTCGTTAGTTCATAATTCTTTGCTAAATATATCTTATATGTTTTTCCTAAACCTACCTCCAAATTCATATGATCATGTCACTCATCCAAATATGCGAATTTAGTTAAGTAGGACCCATTACTTTAAGCAAAAATCTATTCAGGTTAAAAGGGCCTTAAATCGCTCAATAAGCCTTATAATAAATAGAACTCTGATTTTTTTCTTAAATAATGGAAGACAACTATAATGTTTTTAATGTGTACTTAATATCTATTTGAGGGATTAAAAATTTTAAAAATTAGGTCTCACGAAAATTAATACAATCTTATTATATTAATTATTTCTAACATAATCAAATTAAGAAAAAAAATCCTAAAAAATTTGCTTGATTTTAATTATTGATTTGATAAATAATTTAATTTAATCATTTTAACTATTAAAAAATTAAATTAAATTCCAAAATGAACCCTTTTAAGACTAATTTTTCAAATAATTTAAAATATATTTTTATATTTATTAGGAATTTAAATCAATTTAATCCCAATGAAACCAATTTAATTAAAAAGAAGGCATAAAACACAAAAAATAAAATAAAATTTGAGTGGGGACTATCAGGCTTATGGACTGAACGCATTCGAACCTTTTTATGAGGTGCATGCAATCGGACAACATCTGGTGTTCATGTCAGACTTAGTTATACGTAATCCCCTTGTGGGGTGTATATCCATTGTAAAACCCCAAACTTTTCTTTTCACTTATCTATAAAATTTCATTTCATGTGAATGATGTTTTGGGGCTAATGTAAATTTTATTTTCGCTAAAAGGTGAATTAGGAACCCAACCTTGAATGACAAGTATTAAAGTCAAATGATAGTCAAAAAATATTAGAGTTGACTAGTATAGAAATGGGCCAAAACTAAATTCACTAGATGGATTTATGATAGATCAAGATTGACCTTGTTTTAAATTATTATGGTGTAAATTTGAAACAATCTTGGGCTAAAACATAAAGACATAAGAATTAGTCATAGTTACGGATATTTAAAGTAAATCAATCCAACTTACATGTTGATATGTTTAGGTGTAACATGTTATTAAATGAACATGAAATTTCTATCAAAATTGGACAGATTTTTCTTAAGCCATTTAATTATTTTGGACAAGAAATAATATATGTACATATGAATGAACCTTAAGTGAAAGCTGTCACATGCATGAAGAAGTTCTCAATATTTTGGAACAAGAATGCATGACAATCTTAAGTTGTCATGTTTATGAAGGAGTAGATGTGAAGGACATAAAATTCATTACATGAGAGACCAATTCATGGTGTGGATATGTGTCATTTTGGTGAGAAAAAATTAGAAAATTTTGTTATATTTAGGGGCCAAGAATTGTCGTGGATGAGGTAAGGAATTAAAGGATTAATTAAACAAATATGGTAAGAGATTAAGTAATGGATAGTTGTTAGAAATTTACCTTGCAATGTGTAGGATAGCCCTCTTCAACGTGTAGCTTAAGTAAGAATAATGGAGGAGCTGCTCCACCTTCATTCCCCCGAAGCCTCATTAGTCCCTTAAACCATAATTGATGTTATTAAATTATAGATGCTCCCTTCATGCATAGATCTCCAAGTTGTTGCCTTTAGGAAATAATTTCTGCATGTTGTTTAAGTTTCCAACCGTGGACAACAGCTCCATCAACGCCAACTACATGCAGGGAAAAGATGGGTAGTACGTTACCATCTAATTTTAGGTATGTTAAACCACTCTTGTCCATCCACTTTAGCTAGTCAAGTGAATGCTTAAGCTGGAAACATGAATTTCCTTATGAATTGTGTGAATGTTTGAGCTTGAATTAAAGAAAGTGGTAAGTTTTCCTAACTATGTTTAGTGAAATTTTGTATTAAGATTCTCGGTTTTCTTTCACATTCCTAGTGTTTTATCCATAACTTAGTCTATAGAACTCCAAATTGGGTGATTCCAACTATAAATGAGACCTACGACATAGTACTAAAAATATCTAGAAGAGACTTAGACCTAATTCTAGCGAATGATATTGGAAATTTAGATTGAATACAGTAACCTTATATTGTCCCTGTGTTGAAGAAGCTTGTGATTTTTATACATGTTTCATAATTTAGAAGTTGAAATGGTATGATTTTTAATGATATTAAAACTAAAGATATAGGGGAACAGATTTCTAGAAGACTTCAAAAGCTAATTTGAATGTTTGATATGTGAAAATTAAGGAACACGTGTAGGCATGGTTAAATGAAGAAAAAAACAACATGGTAAATGGAGAGGAAAACAACATGTATATCCATATGTTATGTATGTTATTCAATGGGTATTAATTGGAAGCATGTAGATGCTATATATGTCACTTAATAATTGTTCAATGGTAGCATAAATGGAAAGAAGACAACATGTATAAATCATGAAAGTTGTTCAATGGTTGCTTAATGGTTAAATGAAAAGAAAACATAATTTTAATCTTACAAAATGCTAAGATTTTGGTTAAGCCCTTTAAAACAAGGTGGTAAGTTATGGATGTACTTGGCAGGTTTTAGGAACCGTTCAGGGGTCTCCCTTATAGTTGAATGAGACGATAAAGTTTTCTCATCACCGTAGACTCGGGACTAATAAAGGAAAAGCATCGAAGACGTGAGGGTGGTTAATGATAAACAACAAATAGTGAGTGTACCTTTAAATTGATTTTATAAAGATGGTTTTTAGCTTACTAGGAAAAGTATGTTTATGATTAATTCCATTGGTGCTACTACTTAGATTTAAAAGTTAATCTTCATATGATTTTCATATGCTTTGATTTAGCATTGAACTAAGTTTTGAATGCACTTGGAAACTAATGAGATGTACACATGCTTTGAATTGGCATTGAACTGAAATATGCATATGCTTTGAATTAACATAGAAATGGATTTTGAATATGTTTTTAATTGGTATTGAAATGAGACGTGCTCATGTACTAATTGTGGTTTAGCCTATCATACGTCGTTAGGTCTTTATATATACGATTATATCAATCATAGTACATCTTAACATGAATGGCGGTGTTTATTTGTCATTAATATAGGTGGTGTTATGTCTATCAGTATGTCCTATGAGTCGCCCTCTGCACATGTGGAGTATATATTGTGTTAGCATTGTTATAGGTAAGCGACACAGAACTAGCTCTATAAACATTGTTTTATATATAGTGTTAGCATCATTATGGGTAAACGACACAGAACCAGCTTCATAACAATCGGTATATAGAGGTTAACCAGGAATGGGTAAGCGATGCAAAACAAGCTCTGTGACTTTACAACTAAGAGTACCATATGACAAAGAAAATTAGTGATAGGTTATGTTTCAAAATGAAAGTTCATGAAAGTATTGATTGCCATTGTTATATACTTTATAAGAAAAGTGGAACTTGATCTCAGAAAAATTTATATGCTTTATTATACATATGCATTAATCTTATGAAAAGAAAAGAATGTGTTTTGTAAAAACAATGTTTATTACTTGAAAAGAAAAGAAATTTTTTTCTTTTATGGAGGTTAATATTCATATAAATTTTTTTATTTGAAACCAATAACATTCACTGAGCTCATTTAGCTCACCCTTTATTTTCTATTTTTAAATAAAACCTCCCTGGTACACGCTTAGGTGCTTTAGTAATAGGGACTCCACCTCATGAGTAGTCAACTTCGTCAAGTGCTGCTATGTAGGCATTTTTATTTTGCCTTGTACATGTTTTTTAGAACGGTTGCATATCTTTGAACACGTTTTGGAAAGTACATTCGTATAAAGAATGGATGCGTATAAAGGTTTTTAAATGGAATGCATTATGTTATTTTAACTTTTCAAAGTTTATTGATGTAACTATTTGAGACTGCATGTGAGTGGATTTGAAGTCCACAATTTGGAGTTGAGAAATTGATGTGATAGTAGAAGTGTTTTGAACTTTTACAGGGATTTTGAAATTTTTTAGGATGTCAAAATAGAGTCGTTGTGTTACCCAAATTTTTAATAAACTGAAAAACAAAACTCCACTGTTTACATTTCTTATTGTGAATTGAAACTTTTCCTTAACAAAGGCAATAGGCTTAGCTTTATAGGAACCTTCCAGCCGACTAGGATATCGACTGGAGAGCCACTGTGGAGTGCCGAGCAGGTCGCCTAGTCATTACAGGACAGGGGCCTGTCATTTATTGTGTTCCTAGATTAAGGATACTTCTCCTCTATGCCACCACTTTCTTCTCTATTATTTCTGGTTGCTTTTGCCTATATCTGTATTAAATGCTTCTCCCTTGATCTTCATCACCTTACACTCATTATTATTATGTCTCCATCTTGATCAAGCCAAAGACTATCCTACCCCTTCCTTCAAGGGTTACCCTTATTAGTAGCATTTAACACCACTAGGTTTATCGCCTCTAATAATGGAGAAGGCAGCTTCCTTAGTAGTGATCATTTTTGCTAGTAAAGACATAGAACATGCCTGATTCACACAAATAACCTAGAAGTAGGGCAACAAGTGGCATATTTTGTAAAGTTTCCAAAACCTAATTCTAAGGTGGCCATACATATGAGTATTTCCAGATCTCAATCTAAACAACATAAACATTCATAACAATATTTTCTAGAAATATAAAATAAAGAGGGAAGCATGCAAAATAAACATTCTAAAAGTTAGAAAAAAAAGGAGGTATGTTTGAATTGTTTAGGATGCACAACCAATTTCTAGATATTACTAAAACAAAAGGAAGTTTTTATTTTATTTTATTTAAAAGCTACAAGCATTCTTTTCTAAAATTTATTATAATTTCCAGAAGAAAAACTCTTTAGAGGATATATATTTAATTTTCAAGAAAATATAAATAAAAGGCATGCACTTTGATTTTAATTTTCAGAAAATTAAAATCAATCCTATTTAATTAGTGCCCTAATATATTTTAGGGAATTCATCAAACAAAATTTTAAGCGTTAATTTTATCAAACCAACAACAATCAAGCAACTTTAATCAAGTTAAACAATTAAATAATTCTTTCATACCATTGTTGGAAAACTAATTGTGATCTAATCATAGGTGGAGTAGAAAATAATTTTTTTAATGATTTTTTATTAGATCTCAATAATTGAATGACTTGAAAAATACGAATCATAAAAGGTAAATAAAATATACCTTATTCAAATTCTTGTAAAACTTCTTCACGAGGTGTTAGCTACAAGCTCTTTAAATGATCAGCCTCTAATATTATCCACAAAGCAGAAAAAAAAAACTTTTGAGAGGTGAAGACATGAGTGCTAGCTCCTTAATGCCTTCATCTTATTTAAAGAGAAAGACAAAAGTGTTTCTTTATTATTAACATTAAACTTCTTAATTTTATTTAGAGTTTGACTTTAATCAAGTTAAACAATTAAAGAATACTTTGATATCACTGTTGGAAAACTAATTCTGATCTAATCATAGGTGTAGTGGAAAATACATTTTTTAATGATTTTTTATTAGATCTCAATAATTGAATGACTTGAAAAATACGAATCATAAATGGTAAATAAAATATACCTTATTCAAATTCTTGTAAAACTTCTTCACGAGGTGTTAGCTATAAGCTCTTTAAATGATCAGCCTATAATATTATCCACAAAGCAGACAAAAAAAAAACTTTTGAGAGGTGAAGAAATGAGTGCTAGCTCCTTAATGCCTTCATCTTATTTAAAGAGAAAGACAAAAGTGTTTCTTTATTATTAACATTAAACTTCTTAATTTTAATTAGAGTTTGACTTTAATCAAGTTAAACAATTAAAGAATACTTTGATACCACTATTGGAAAACTAATTGTGATCTAATCATAGGTGTAGTAGAAAATACATTTTTTTATGATTTTTTATTAGATCTCAATAATTGAATGACTTGAAAAATATGAATAATAAAAGGTAAATAAAATATACCTTATTCAAATTCTTGTAAAACTTCTTCACGAGGTGTTAGCTACAAGCTCTTTAAATGATCAGCCTCTAATATTATCCACAAAGCAGAAAAAAAAAACTTTTGAGAGGTGAAGACATGAGTGCTAGCTCCTTAATGCCTTCATCTTATTTAAAGAGAAAGACAAAAGTGTTTCTTTATTATTAACATTAAAC
>JANQBM010000220.1:16170972-16197392 GCA_025594535.1 Erythroxylum domingense | reverse complement strand
CCCGCACCTGAGGGTGCAAAGTAGCGATCGTTCTCTTGAACGATCGCGACCTGCCCCAAATCCGATTTTCTTTGTTTTCTTTTCTGATTTTCTGATTTTTCAAAAAGCCTCATTTTGATTTTACTTTCTAATTAAATATTTTTGGATTATTTTTGGACATGGAAATATTTTATAAATAGGGGGAAATTATTTTTACCCTTGAAATTTTTTTAAATCATATGAAAGTCATTATTAGCCATTTTAATTAAATCATTGTTGTCTATTAATTTTTGTATTAAATATTTTTCTGAAATTTTTTTTCTTGATTGACTTATTTTATTGCCTATGTTTATTTTTCGATCCCACCACACCTTCTTTTTCGGGATCAACGCTTATTGAATTTTCTTATGATCTACCTCTTTTTTTGTTCGGAGGTAAATTAAATGAGTTTCTTCGTTTTAAGTTCGACCTGGTGGGGAATTCCTCCCTCGTGGGGCATGTGTCCAGATGTCACGTAGGACATAGGGCCCGTGACCTGGTGGGGAATTCCAGCACCTTACGTGTTATTAGAAGAGTTATCGGGTTTGCCACCTAAGAGGGAGATAGAACTATCGAGTGAGATTGTATCTAGTACTGCTCCTATTTCAAGGGCACCTTATAGAATGGCTCCTACAGAGTTAAAATAGTTGAATATTCAGTGATAAGAGCTTTTGGACAAGTGTTTTAGCTCAATGTATCACCATAGAGAGCGCACGTTCCTTTTATCAAAAAGAAGAATGACACCCTACGAATGTGTATAGATAGTTGAGCAAGGTGACTGTAAAGAATAAGTAACCATTGCCCAGAATATAAGATTTGTTTGATCAGTTGAAAAGTGTAGAAATGTTCACTAACTTCAGGTAAAAGATGTAGATATTCCAAAAACTACATTCAAGATTTGATATGGGCACTATGAGTTCCTGGTGAAGCATTTTGGGCTAACTAATACACTGGTTGCTTTCATGGATTTGATGAATAAACACTTAGATTAATTTTTTGTGGTATTTATAGATGATATATTAGTCTATTCGAAGAATGAAGAGGAACATGCTCAACACTTAAGAATTGTGCTCCAGACTCTGAGAGAGAAGCAATTATTTGCCAAATTGAGCAAATGTGATTTTTAGCTAAAGGAAGTTTCTTTCATCAAGCACAACATCTCTTTGGAAGGTATTATGGTAGATCCCAGTAAAATTAAGGCGATTGTCAATTGGAAGTCACCTTGAAATGTGACAGAAGCGAGAAGTTTTCTTGTCTTAAATGTTTATTATCGACACTTTGTGAAAGGGTTCTCAGTAATTGCTTCTCCAATCAAAAAGTTACCTCAGAAAGGTATAAAGTTTGAATGAAATGATAGATGCCAAGCCAATTTTGAGCAGTGAAAGAAGATGCTCATCAAAGCTCTAGTGTTGACACAACCAACTCCTAACAAAGAGTATGCTATATACAGTGATGCTTCTAGGAATGGTCTGGGTTGTGTACTGATGCAAGATGGGAAAGTGGTGGCTTATGCTTTGAGACAGTTAAAGCCACATGAACATAACTATCCTACACATGATTTAGAATTGTCAGTAGTGGTGTTTGCTTTGAAAATGTGGTGACACTACTTATATGGTGAATTATGTAGAGTATACACTGATCATAAGAGTCTGAAGAATCTGCTTAAACAGAAGGAGCTAAATTTGAGGCAATGGCTTTAGCTAGAATTGTTTAAAGACTATGATTACATAGTTGACTCCTACCCAATAAAACCTAATGTGGTAGTAGATGCTTTGAGTAGGAAGTCTATTTTAGCATTGTCATTACAATATAGTAGATGGAGATTTACACCAAATAGAGCTTTGATAGCTCGGTTAAAAGTGACTCCTAACTTGAGACAGATGATAGTACATACACAAAAAGATGATATCAAGTTGCAACAAATTTTACAAGTGATGCAAGAAGGGAAACAAACTGATTTTATAGTAAAAGATGACAAAAGTCTGTACTTTAAGAGTATATTATGTATACCAATAATAAAGGACTTAAAGAAGAAGTTATTACATGAAGCCCATAATACTGTGTTCACCATGCATCCTAGGGGTAACAAGATGTACCAGGACTTGAAACAAAATTATTGGTAGCCAGGAATGAAGCATGATGTAGTGGACTATCTAGATATCTAAGTGCTTGACTTGTCAACAGGTGAAAGCTAAACATTAAGTCCCATCTAACCTATTGAATCCCATTCCTATCCCAGAGTGGAAATGGGTAATATCACTATGGATTTTGTTACAAGTTTACCCCTCACAGAGAAAAAATGATGCAGCATGGGCCATAGTGAACAAGCTCACCAAATCAGCTCACTTTATACAAATCTAACCTGATTATTCTATAGATCGGTTAACTGAGTTGTATATGAATGAGATTGTTAAGCTACATAGAGTGTCATTGTCATTTGTTTCTGACTGAGACCCACATCTTACATCGAGGTTTTGGAAAATTTTGCAAGTAGCTTTGGGTACTCAACTGAGCTTCAACATAGCCTTTCACCCACAAACAGATAGGCAATATGAGAGAGTTATACAAGTGTTGGAAGACATGCTTAAGGCATGTGTTATGGAATTTTTAGGTAGATGGGATGGATACATTCCATTGATGGAATTTGTCTACAATAATGGTTATTAGTCTAGTATAGGCATGGCACCATGTGAAGTATTATATGGCAGAAAATGTAGAGCCTCTATTTGCTGGATAGAGCTGATTGAGAACAAGATGATTGGGCATGACATAGTAAAAGACATAAAAGAGAAAGTAAGGGTTATTCAACAAAGATTGAAGGCTGTAAGTGATAGATAGAAATCGTACGTTGATTTAAAGAGGAAAATTATTGAATAAGCGGTAGGTGAAAAAGGTTTCTTCAAATTTCACCCTGGAGAAAGGTGTCAAGATTCAGGAAAAAGGAAAACTTAGTCGTAGATTTATTGCTCTGTATGAAATCGTTGAATGAATTACAACATACAAGTTGGCTCTTCCTATGGAACTATCTAAGTTACACGTTGTATTCCACGTCTCAATGCTATGAAGATACCAATTGGATGATTCATATATATTACAGGTATAGGAAATAAAGATCCAACTAGACTTCTTATATGATGAAGAGATGAAGGAAATCTTAGCTAGAGAAGTGAGATAGTTAAGGAATAAGCAAATTACTCTTATAAAGGTGCTTTGGCAAAATTATGGCATTGAAGAGGCAACTTGGGAACCCAAATCAATGAAGAGAATTCGATACTCGCAGCTATTTAATACAACTATGAATTTCCAAGATAAGATTCTTATTAAAGGGGAGAGAAATGTAAGGTCCCAATATATACCCTATACGTAAAATCCCGAACCTTTCCATTCATTGAATATAAATTTTTATGTTAAGTGAATATTGTTTTCTCATAAATAGTGAATTTAAATGAATAGTAATTTTTGGGGGACCCAACCCCGAAATATTGAAAATTATCCTAAATAAGTATCATAGTCAATTATAATGAAATGAATAAAAAATAAGTCCGATCGGATGAATTTTGAGAGTTCAGAAGTTTAGGGATAAAATTTCCTTTTTGGAAAATAATGGATATTAATGGTTTTAAACCCATTCAAATTGTTCTGAAAGAATCCAATCAATTAATATTGAACCTAATTAGAGTATTTCACAGTCAATTTGATGGTAAGATGGATGTGGAATATTTTTGAAATTTAATTTGATTAGTTGATGAATTAAATTCAATAAAGGACAATTTGGTCTTTTTATATTTCATTAAGGGTAATTTGGTCTTTTAACAAAAGGTGAGTGGATTCAATAAAAGGGAAATTTTGGGAAGGTCAAAATATAGTTGTTGTGCTACCAAAAGTTTTAATAAAATGGTTTTAGAAAGAACTCTACTATTTATATTTATGAATGTTGAGTTAAAACATTTCGATAAGATGGGACAATAGACTTAGCTCTATGAGAACTTTCCAGTTGGACCAGAAATCAACTGGAGGGTCACTGTCGGGTGCTAGGCAAGCCGCATAGTCATTTTAGGATAGGGGCTTATCAATGTTGTTATAGAAGCTCGATTTTTAAAAATAAGATGGTTCATTTTTTGTTTTAAAAGTGAGGTGACCAATAAAATGTTGTGATTTACATGCATATGATTTCATAAACTGAAAGTTTTACACATTTTCATTTCTGCCAAATACACAGCACGATGCACAAACGAGGCTATATCCTAGTATAGCCATTCCAATAACTCCTGCTCTTAAGGCACCTCCAGCATGGGAGGATGATCATATTCTAGACTCAATGAGTGCCTCTATGAACCAGCCACATTCCCATTCATTAGGGCTGGTAGAACCAAATGGAGTGAGCTTTAATGCTTAAAAAGTGACTCAAATACTCGTCGCAGCAATGTGACAAACACGTGGGAATGTGGAAGTTTTATGATGCATGAATGAGCGCGTTTGTAAATTAGGTGTAAGGACTTTCGACGAGAGTGAAGATTCTGAGAGTTCATTCATATGGCTATACCAGGTGATGAAGATATAGAGAGTTGTGGGATTCACAGAAGAATAGAGAGTTGTGTTTTCCACTTTCCTCCTCAAAGACAAGGCGAAGGATTGGTGGGAGGTCATTGAGAGGTGATTTCTAAATAGGGTATCTTGGGTAGAATTTCAAAGGGAGTTCACAGACAGATTCTACCCATAGGGTTATAAGGATGCAAGGGTAGGGGATTTCTTTTGTATAGAGTAAGGTTTGACATAGTGACAAATTATGAGAAGAGATTTTTGGAACTTGTCAAAAATGTTTTGATTATTGTTGACAGTGAAGAGCAGAAGTGCAAGAGGTTTGTTAAAGGCTCGAGTCCCAAATTGCGAATCCATCTGTCTTTGGCTTCACAAACACACTAGGGGGAATTAGTTGAAGGTGCAACAAAAGTGGAGAGAAATGCAACAACAATCACTCAGAGTTTAAAATCAGAATAGAAGCATAACACACCAACTAGTTCATCTTAGGGTTCAACCAAGAAAAATAAGTCAAGATGGAGGGGTGGCAGTAGATTTAGTAAAGGAGGATCATCCAGTCTAGTCAGGGATCTTTTAGATCACCTAATAGGCCTAGAGATTCCTGTGACAATAGGACCCTAGTGCCAGAGTGTACAACTTGAGGAAAAAGACATATGGGTGAGTATCATGCTAATATGATTGGTTACTTCCACTATGGTTAGGAGGACCACATTATCTGAGATTGTTAGTAGTTAGTCAATGTAGAGAGGTCGTTGGCTGGATCTTCAACACCTCCACAAGCTAAATGGGATTGTAGACAAGGCGGCTAGGGTTCTCAAACCAGAGGGTCAAGTTTTACTGTATTCAATAGAGGTTTAGGGGGTAGGGGAGCAACCCCTATAGGATTGGCAGATAGACCCTACGCATAGGCTCAAGTTTTTGCAATCACTTAGTAGGAAACTAATGCGACACCAGATGTAGTCACTGGTATGATTTCTGTTTTCAATCATAATGCATATGCTTTAGTAGATCTCGATACTACATATTCTTTTATATCCATGAATTTTTCTAAAATTTAAAGTGTAGAGCCTCAGTTGTTAGACACTAGGATGGTGGTTTCCATCCCAGTCGGAAACTCTCTTTACAGGAAGAGTGTTTGTAGATAGTAGAATAATAGTTGAGAGTAAATAGTTTCCAGTAAGGCTAATCATATTGGATGTTGAGAATTTTGATATCATTTTTCGAATGGATTGGTTATCCATACATTCGAGTGGTGGTGGATTGTTTTAAAAAAGGAGGTTAGGTTGGGTTGATTATAAAAACTAGAGGTGATATTTGGAGGGATATAGAAAGCCCTTCCTACTAGCATAGTAACCACCATAGTAGCTAGTAGAATGTTCCATAACAGATGCGAGGGATATCTAGCTTACATGATTGAACAGGGAAATGATTAGGTTCAATTACAAGATATTTTGATTTTCAAAGAGTTACCTGATATGTTTTTGGAGGATCTTCCAAGACTACCCCTAGATAAGATGTAGCACACCACCACCATAGAGTATATGCCCGAACATCTAAAGGAGATTCAAGAGCATACTCTATAAAAATGGCATGTTAGAGCAATCGCATCAATTTATTTTGGCATTATATAAAACATAAGTATTTTTAAAGATCAAAACTCGTCGTTTCATTCACAAAATGAAACTTAAATTGTCATTACATTTCATAATCCATGTTTATATACGACAAACATTTGAGAGTTTAAACTTCTATACAAAAAGTTCAACATGAAAGGAGAAACTACATAGAAGTATTCCATCTAAACTCCAAAGGTATTAGTTGACTAGACCTTTGAGCCATTCTTATTTCCAAAATTGATAGTACTAGAATTCTATTATACCAACTTAGAAGCTAGGTCTCCCTTGTACCTAAAAATCAACGTTGAAATTTTGATGAGTTTGCGAACTCAGTGAGTGAACCATCATTGATGTGCTCACTCAAGTCATAATGCATATATCACAAGTATAAACCAAATTCACATATGTATATCCTAATTCAGCAGATGTATCATATCATTCAATGTTGAATACCAGATCACAATATACATCATATCTCAACAATACATCATGAACTGCAAACATTTTATATAATCATTTCAGAATATCATTTATCTCAATCATTCATATCAACACAATTCAGTAATTCTTCATAATCACTCACATGATACATGTAAAGATATAAATATAAATGCAAATGCACATGTGACTCCACTTTCACTTTTACTTGTTATAACCGAGAACCTATTTAGTGTCTCGTATTTCTTGTGGATACCGGGCTCATTTCATATTCTGTCCTATGCCCATTGTGGATATCGAACTCATTAATAAATAAGCCTGTGGCTCTTTGTGCACATTTCTGAGCTTTAAGCTCTTTTTCGTATTGGTCACTCCTATCACAAATCTTTTATCTTATCATGTATACCAATATGATGGAATGCATTGTTGAGTGTAATTATGCAAAAACAATCTACTTGTTTAATGCTCAAAAACTGCAAGTGTACGAGTCGTGGCTTGTAGTTAAAAGGCAGATATCGATCCCATAGGAATTGATGCCTAGACACCACTTAATTCATACAAAACTTTTTTTTAAAAAAATTTATTTAATGAAATAATCTAGAAAATTAAATGAAAATTAAAAGACCAATAATGAAAATTGAACAATACCAAAATACATAAAAATTGAGATTCAAGAATTTAAAGAATAGAGATTACTTGTTTCCTTATTTTGTCTCCCTCCTATTTTATCAATCAAATTGTGTCTCACCTAAGATTTTCGAATGTATTAACTACCCTCTCTCAAGGTGTAATTAATTGTCCTTAATCAAATTAAATGGAATTAATTGAACGATCTCTCAACCTACCCACAGGCTCACCCATTTCAACTAGTTTTTAAACTATCATATGAGTGATCAATTGAATTCACCTAGATTTCTCTTCTAACTAATCAATTGACGTGATGGTTGTAAGTCTATAGGTTGCCAACTCTCATTGTACAATCCTACACAAATAATATTACGCACTCTCTCAATTTGTTGGAAGATAACAAATAAAATCAACAGTCATCAAAGACATTTTCATTCAATTCAATAAAATAGGAGTTTTAACAAAATATTTCAAAAGCAATCCCTAAAACTAAATAAACCAATCATGGTCTCCATAACATCATCAACACACATATAATCCATCTTACAAAGATTAGAAGAAAGAAAAACACAAAAAATTGAATAAAAGAAACTTCTTATCTTCTTTGCCAAAATCTGAAATTTTAGATGTTGATGTGTTATTTTCCCCAATCTTGATGAAAATCCTTGACTTCAATCCTTCCTCAAGACTCAAAACTTGTGTTCTTCACTCAAGGAGACTTTTTTCTATAGAAGGGTTTCATCCCCTATTCATTGGAGGCTTAATTATCTTTTAATAGTCTAGAAATCCTAAGTTTAACGAAGCCCCGTATAATGACTCGGATTATAATCCCACGATCGTGGGAATGAGAGTCTTATATTCTCTTCTCCTCTTTGATCTCTAACTCAATCTCCAAGTTGCTCCATCTTCATTCCTACATCAAAATAATCAATTCTTACCCTAAATTAACATCAAACAAAAATAACAACAATGAAAATCAAACTAAATAAAAACATACAAAATAAATCCTAAACTATAATAATAATAAACAATTATGCAAGAAACACATGCCAATTACTTAGAAAAACATTGACTAATGCACAACTATCAATATCCCTACACTTAAATCTTTGTTTGTCCTCAAGAAAAATAAATACAACCAATCAATTCTATCACTTCATTTTCATAAAGATCAAAGCATACAATCTCTCAAATTTTAGCTAACTCAAATATCAAGTTAATACACATATCATGACTACTTTTTCATTGATGTACATAAGCAAACTCAACCATTGATAGCATCACTCAAAGATAAGTAAAGATGCCAAATGAATCTTCCTAATAGTTTTTACTCATTTCTCTCAAGTGTTTGATGGTTAGTGTTTCACTCAAACACTATCATGGGCTTTCTAATACACCAATTCTTGTCTACAATGACTACATGCATAAATAGATCAAAAGGACTTGTCTAGGGTTGTAATGTGGTAAGGGTTAAGGTCAGAAAAGAGGGAAAAAGAGGTTAACATAAGCATTCGTAAAGTAAAAAGTGGATAAAAATGGGATAAAAAAACATAACTCCAAGATATACAAATATAACTAATATTCTGCACTTATTGATGCTACTTACTTGTTCTTCTTTTTTTATAAATTTTTCAACATTTTTTCTTTTTTCTGAATGCATGGAAGAACTATGAATCAAAATAGAATTATATACATTGTAATCTATAGGCAGAAATATACTCAACTCATCTCGGTAAAATTTTTACAACGATCCCAACTAATGTATTACTTAATACTCTACTAAGCTTATGAATGGATAAGTTAATGAGAAGGTAGGTCATTTAAGCCAAGGGTTAACATAAAAAGGGCCTTAATCATCTCTATTAAGCATGCATCCAGTAGACTCAAACCGAATCAAAGCAAGTTTTGAAGGTAATAACCTAAGGAAGTATCACTCAACAAAGAAATAGAATGACTATAGATGGCGTCATATGGCTCAATCCTTACTTTGACTTAAATGAAAACTCATTATGCATCTCTACACTACCCATTGCTTAAATGTCAATTTGTGACTAAGCTTATGCAACCAACTACTTTTTATTACTCTATATGGTTCATTTTTTACTCAAGTGGCCTAATCCAAGTTCAAGCATGCATTCAATCTAATTCTAACTAACATAACAAAATCTTATATTAATATTCATCATAATGATTTAAGTGCGGTTCCATTACTGGCACAAAACACATGATAATTCCTAAAAATGCATCCTATTTAACAAAATGCAAATAATGCAATTGAGATAGTCAATGTCACCACCCCACACTTAAAGATCACATTGTCCTCAATGTGACAAGTCAACCACCAAATAAGAGAAAATGACCGCAAACTAAACAAAAGAAATTGAAATAAACAAATGACATAAAAAAATAACAGCAAACCAAACAAAAAAATGACATAAAACTAAACAAAAAATGACATGAAATAAAAAAAAAGCATAACTACAAAAGAAAAATGACATGAAATCTAAAAACATGAAATGAAATGAATCCAAACAAAAGAAACAATAAAATTTGAAAGTAAAAGTGTAAGAAAAGCTTATGGAGATGATGTTGGTGACAGTGTTGGTGAAGGAGCTTCAAAATTGTTCCTTCAATAAAATTTGAGGAACCTCTTCTTCCAGCTGCACTGCTCCTTATGGACTTACCTTATTTGGGTAATGAGCTCATTGATTTGGGATGTCGTTTGTTGTTGGTTGGAGGCTATCTGGTCGAGGATTTGTTGAAATTGGTCGATCTCCATTAGTGCACTCAATTCCTCCTTCGTTGCTTCTTCTATTGGCTCTGGGACTGCTCAGGATATGGAGGGTCGAGAAGCGGCTGTATTAGTACCCCTCCTGCTCCTCACTGCAGTACGCATATGAGGATTTCGAAGTTCCATAGAATGAAACTCCAAAATCTCAGAGCATCTCAAATACAATATGTCAAACGTATCGAATGGCGTTGTGTGCACATCTCCCACATCAAGGTTATAAAACAGAGCTAAAAGCAGTAACAACATGAGATATGCCAAAATATGAACTCTTTTTATTTACAACATTCATTTTTCTTTAAAAGGCGTGCTAATTTTAATTTTTCAATACATGGAGCATAAAAAGAAAAGTTTTTTGGCTGAGCATTTTTTACTTTTACTTTTATTGAACACAGTTAAACACATAAATTTGTGTAAAAGTAAATGCTTGGCACTACGGATTAAAGAATTCACTACATTTTTAGAGTCAAAATTTTCTTCCCCAGTCAGAGTTTTCCTATAATAATCCAAATAAAAATCATCGTGATCATCTAAAACTTTAGTGTTTGGCAAATCAAAAAGACCATGCATGACAGTATAATCTAATTAGTATTATATCGGACTGTAGTGAAAAAATCTAAGGTCATCATAGGGTGAATAGGTACGTCACACTGAACAAACATATTACAACCTATGTTTGCAACTAGTTGCTGTATTTTCTACCTCACTCCTATGGTTTTTAACAATTCAAAATCAAAATACCTAGGAGTGACTAGTTCTTTATCCCTAAGGTTGCATAAATGTGTATCTTCTTCTTTTGAATAAATTAGGAAGGGGGAACGATAAGCTACTGCTAAATTGTGCTTACCTTCACTAGAGACTTCATGGTGCAATTCATTGGTCGGTTTCTGAGCCATCATCTTCCTTGGTGCCATTGTAAGAAGAAAATATGAAAAATTAAGAGAAAGATGAGTGAATTCGATTTTAAGAGAGAGAGAGAGAGCAAAATCTTAACTAAGTCCTTATTTTTTTGAATGATTAATGCATAAAAAGAGGAAGGATTGTAAGATTAATGAAAAGAGTTAAAGAAAATACCAATAATCTAAAAGAAAATTGAAGAGTTTTAGAGAGTGGGAGGAGAATTTTTATGGGTTAAAGAGAGAAGGAGTGAAAATTTGAAGAATGAGGGAAAGAAGGAAAGGGGAGGGAAAACTTAAATTTCCCTCCGGATGGAATTCCCACAATCGTGGGATTTCCCACAATTTCCACGATCGTGGGATTTCTCTCCAGAAAATTTCTAGAGATATTTCCCACGATTATGGGTTTTCTCTCTAAAAAGTTTCTAGAGAAATTTCCCACGATTGTGGGAATTACTCCAATTCCTACGATCGTGGGATGGGGTGATTCTCACACTTCTAAACCTTCTTCTAAGCTTAGTATTAGTTCTCAATGATCCCATAACCTACAAATACATTAAATTAATATTATCAATAAGAATTTCGAAAAGAAAACAAGTTGAAATTCAAACAAAAACAAAATTAAATGTCAATCAAACTAAATTTAAACATGCTCAAAACTGAACATATCGAACAAACAATTAGACAAAAACAATCAAAAGAAACTAAACATGCTAAATTAAGATCATTAGCTTGACTATTCCTCATACATTCATGAAGGAGTGGAAGAAAGGAAAGAGATAACTTCCCTTTCTTGTGGATATGTCCCTCAATAATATGGTTTGCAATGATGCCCATTGACCTTGAATGTTTCTCCCTTATCATTTTCCAGTTCCAAAGATCCATGGGGAAACACTTGAAGAATTTTGAAGGGGCCACTCCATCTTGACTTAAGCTTTTTTGGAAATAGTCGAAGTCTTGAATTAAACAAAAGTACAAAGTCTCTACTCTTGAATTCCTTCTTCTTGATGTGGCCATCATGCCACTTCTTAGCCCTTTCTTTATATAGCTTGGCATTTTCATAAGCATCATATCTTAACTCATCTAACTCGTCGAGGTGTAACAATCGCTTCTTTCCTCCCAGCTTCTAATCCATGTTCAATTTCTTGATTGTCCAATAAGCTCTATGTTCCAACTCTAATGGTAAATGACACACCTTGCCATGCATAAGTTGATATGGTGCTGTGCCTATGGGGGTTTTGAAAGTTGCTCTATAAACCCACAGCGCGTCATCTAGCTTCAATGCCCAATCTTTCCTTGAAGTGCTCAGTGTCTTCTCCAAAATCTTTTTCAGTTCTTTATTTACCACCTCCACTTGGCCACTAGTTTAGGGGTGGTACGGGGTAGCCACTCTATGATGAACATTATATCTTCTCAAAAGGTTCTCATATGGTTTGTTGCAAAAAGGACTTCCCCCATCACTTATGATTGCTCCAACCACCTAAATCTAGTAAAACTCTTCTTAATAAACTTCTAAACCACCTTGCCATCATTGCTTGAAGCAGCGACTGCTTCAACCTATCTAGAAACATAATCAACTCCAACCAAAATATAGGTGTTAACTTCGGAGGATGGGAATGGTCCCATAAAGTTCAGACCTCATATATCAAATATCTCCACCTCCATTATGTTTGAAAGCGACATTTGATCTATCTTTGATATGTTGCCCACTCTTTGACATCTATGGCACTTGAGCACAAAATCTTGAGCATCCTTAAACAGAGTCGGCTAATAGATTACACACTCCAAGATTCGTGCAGCAGTCTTGTTAGCTCCATAATTCCTTATATACGATGAGCTATGACATTGTGTTAAGATTTCGGACATTTCATCTTCAAGGACACACATGTGAATTAAATTGTCAGCACATATCTTATAAAGTATAGGTTCATCCCAAATATAATGAGAGCATTGGAATAAAAAATGCTTCTTATGTTGATATGAAAAATCAGATGGACGAATACCACCTGCAAGGTTGTTTGTAATATCTATAAACTAAGGAAGGAAAGGGTTATCTACCATCATCAAAGTCTTGTTAGGAAAACTTTCCTCAAGTTCCTCTTCCTCTTCATGATGTCCTCCTTCAAGTCTCGATAAATGATCCGCTACGACATTTTCTGCTCTTTTCTTGTCTTTAATTTCAATGTTGAACTTTTGGAGCAAGAGTACCTACCAGATGAGCCTAGCCTCAGCATCCTTCTTAGCGAAAAGGTAACGTAATACTGCATGATTTATGAAAACAATAACTTGTGAGCCTAAAAGATAAGAACGAAAATTTTCACAAGCAAATATCACGACAAGCAATTCCTTCTTAATAGTTGTATAATTCAACCGTGCTCCTGTCAATGTCTTGTTTGCATAATAGATAGCATGCAACCTCTTCTCATTCCATTATCCAAGTACACACCTAACAACATGTTTGCTTGCATCACACATAATCTCAAAAGGAAGAGACCAATCTGGCGATGTCAGAATTGGTGCTGTTATGAGTGCCTTCTTTAACCTGTTAAAAGAATCTAAACAGACATCATAAAAAAAAGGCACATCTTTAACCAATAGATGAGTTAGGGGTTTAGCAATAAGGAAAAAATCTTTAATGAACCATCTGTAGAACCCTACATGACCAAGAAAAGCTCGGATACCCTTGATCTTGGTGGGAGGTGGTAACTTTTCAATGACTTCTATCTTAGCACGATCCACTTCAATCTCCTTGTATGAAATCTTATGGCCTAATACAATTCCCTCTTGGACCATGAAATGATATTTCTCCCAATTTAAAACTAAATGAGACTCCTTACATCTTTGAAGCACTTTGTCTGAGTTAAGTAATAGGTGTGCATTAGGATATATTTTTATAGGTAATTGGCATGTATTTTCTAAAATAATTGTTGATTATTATTCTAGTTTAGGATTAATTTTGTATGTTTTCATTAAGTTTGATTTTCAATGTTGTTCTGGTGTGTTCGATGTTAATTGATAGCAAGAATTGACTATTTTTATGTATAAAGAAGGAAGAAGCAATTTGGAGGATGAACTAAAGATCAAAGAGGAGAAGAAATGAGGAGTGCATCTGTTGCAAATTCCCATGTTCATGGGAATCATGCAAATTCCCTCGTCACATGGGAATTACATAAGAAAATGAGAGATATGTCTGTGACAAATACCCACGCTCGTGGGAATCATGCAAACTCCCATGAACGTGGGAATTACAATTCGAGGCAATATGCGAGGCTTTATTAAACTTAGGTTTTTTGGACTATAAAAAGAGAATTAAGCCTCCATCTTCAAGAGAGATGACACCAACCTATAGAAACACCATCCTTGAGTGAAGAACACATGTTTGGATTTTGGCAAAATAGCACATCATCACCAAAATTCCAGATTTTGGAAAAAAAGAGAAGAAGCCTTTCTATTCAATTTTTTTTCATTTTATTCTCTTCTATTCTCTGTAAAAATGGATTATTTGAATATTGATGATGTTATGGGGACCATATTAGGCTGATTTTATTTTGGGGATTGCTTTTGGAACTATTATGTTGAACTCCTATTGAATTGAATGCAATTGTCTTTATTGAATGCTGTTTTTAATTGTCATCTTGCAACAAATCGAGAGAGTGATTGAGATGAAATTCATATAGGATTGTACAATGAGAGTTGGCAACCTATAGACTAGTTATCATCTTGATAATTGAGTATTTAGAAGAGAGATCTTGACTAGTTAATTGATCACCCATAGTATAGTTTGATAACTAATTGAACTGGTAGAGTCATTGGGTAGGTTGAGAGATTGTCTAATTAATTCCCGTTAATTCGATTAGGATAAATAGTTACACCTTAAGAGAGGGTAATTAGTACATTTGGAAATCTAGGGTGAGACATAATTCAATCGATAGAATACGAGGGAGACAAAATAGAAAAAAATTAATCTCTAGTATTTAGATTCTTGAATTCAGATTTTATGCAATTTTGGTATTGTCCATTGTTTACATTAGTATTTTAATTTTCTAGATTATTTGAATTTTATAATTTATTTTCTTAAACAAAGTTATGTCTGAATTAAGCAGTGTTTAGGCATTAATCCCTGTGGGATCAATATCTGCTCTTTTTACTACAAGTCACGACCCGTTCACTTACAGTTTTTGAACATAAAACAAATAGATAGGTTTTACCATCAACAAGTTTTTGGCATCATTGCTGGGGATTGATTGTTGAGCATTATGTTTAATTTTGATTACTTTGCTTGAAGAGTTTTTGATACTTTTCCTTATGTAATTGCAGGTGTATGAACACAAGGAACACGTAAAGATCGACAGAATTTGGTAACACATCAAGAAATCTTAGAATGAGGAATGAGACATCTGAAGAGCTAGATGTTGAGAAGAAATAGAAAGAACAATGATGGAAGACAATTATTATGGGGAGCAAGAAACTTTTGCAAACTATAATGAGGTGCAGTATGGTTGGGGAAGTATTGATTCTTATTGGAACATATACACTACAGGATGGTAGAATGACCCAAATTTTTATTGGTCCAACAATGCAAATAATCTCATGGGACATCAAGACCTATTTGAATTTCAACAAGATCGAATTGGAGCGTTGGAGAGTAAGTGGGGAAAGTTTATGGAGATGTTTGATTCCAAACTGGTAGCTCAGGAAGGGAACCATAGAAGGATGTTTTCCAGCCAAAAGGAAAGTCAGAAGAGACTGGAAATGAAATTCAATCAAATTCTTAAAAATCATGTTGCTTCCATTCACAACCTGGAGATTCAAGTAAGACAGTTATCTTGTGAATTTTGTAAGAGATGTGTGGAAGAATCTCTAAAAAATATAGAATTACATCAACTAGAGTAATATAAGACTATCACACTTAAGAATGAGGAAGAACTAGAAGAACTAGTGGAACACCATGCTGAACCATACTTTATTGAAGAACAAGAGATGAAAAAAGAGATTGAAGAAAAGAAAGCCAACCCTCCCTATTATTCACCAATTCTTGATATACCAAAGATGAACATCAAAAAAGCTTGGGTAGATGTTCATGAAAAGAATTCTATCTTTTGGATTGATGATGATCAAGAGACATTTAACATGAATGATGTATCTAAGAATCCAAAGGATAGTAGCTCATTCAAGATAATTGATGTGTTTAAATCTTCTGAAGAACAAAAAGACAAAGAAACAAATGACAACAGACATCGAGTTTGAAGAAGTTATGAAAGTCTCTGCTCATGAAGAGGAAGAAATAGAGGAGATGAAGGTGATTAAGGATGAAAGAGCAACTCACCTTCATATAGAACAAACTGTTTAATTCAATGAAAGATTCAGGGAGTTTTGTTATTCCCTATTTTATTGACAGTTTGTTAACGAAAAGTATAATGATGAAATTAATTGGTTTGCTCAACTTTGTTAATATTATCCTTCTGTTCATTTTGTAATTTGTAGCTTACTTACAGGCTACAAAATTGTTGTTGAATGAAAAAGATGGAAGCAAATCACTTATAATTGATCCTGGATGAGTTTCTAATGAAAGAAGAGCATCGAGCTATCGACGTTAAAAGAAGCGCTGCATGGGGGGCAACCCATGGAATTCTATTTCCTTTTGATTGTTTTGTTTACCTATTTGTTTGTTTGCTTTCTTTAGTTATGATCATTTTTGAATTGAGTTTGATTGATGTTCATATTGATTTTGTTTAAATTTCAACTTGTTTTCTTTTCAAATTTCTTGTTGATGATATTATATTGAGGTGTTTGTAGGATTTGGGATCATAGAGAATTCATTTAAGCTTGGAAGAAGGTTTGAAATTGTGAAGATCACTAATTCCCATGTTCGTGGGAATTAAAGTGAATCTTACGAGCGTGGGAAATCTCTCCAGAAAGTTCTTAGAGAGAAAACCCACGTTTGTAAAAATTATGATGAATCCCACGAATATGGAAATCCTTGCCAGAAACCACGCTCGTAGGAATTCCCACGAGCATGGTAATCCCATCTGGAGGAAAACTTAAGGTTTCCCTCCTCTTTTTTTCTCTCACCCTATCTTCAAATTTTCACCCCTCTCTTTCTAACCCATGAAATTCTCTCCTCCTACTCTCTAACCCTCTTCAATTTTCCTCTACATTCTTTGTATTTTCTTCAACTCTTCCATTATTCTTACAATCCTTTCATCTTTTCATGCATTAATCATTAAAAAACACAAGGATTTGGGTAAGATTTTGCTCTCTCTCTCTTAAATATGAATTTCACTCTCTCCCCTTTTTTACAGATTTTCTTCTTTAATGGCACCACTAAGGAAGATGATGACTAGGAAACTGGTTGACAAACTCCAACTTCAAGTTTCTAGCGAAGGTAAGCTCAACTTAGCAACAACTTATCGGGTCCCATTTCTAATTTACTCAGAAGAAGAAGGTATGAGATTTCATGACTTTAGGAATAGAGAAATAATGGCTCTTAGGTATTTTGATTTTGAAGTTCTAGAGAACATAGGAGTGAGATGACAATTTGAGGAACTAGTTGTGAATGTAGGGTGAAATAGGTTTGTTTGATACGATATACCTATTTATGCCACTATAACCTTAAAGTTTTTCACAGCAGTCTAGTATAACCCCAAAATGGATGTTTTTTGGTTTAGGTAGCTAGAAATGTTTTAAAATTGATTATCCTGTCATGCATGAAATTTTCAGTTTATCAAATGCAAAAATTCTAGATGGTCATGTTAATTTTGATGTTGATTATTATTGGAAAACTTAAACAGGTGAAGAACATTTTGACTCATGTAATGCACTGAATTCTTTAATCTATAGTGTCGAACATTTGTTCTTGTATAAATTTATATGTTTTATTGTGTTTAATAAAATAGAAAGCAATAAATGCTCAACCAAAGAGATTTTCTTGTATGGTACATGGATCGAAAAATCAAAATTAACACACCTTATAGGATTTTTTGATCACTAGTGCGTGTGGTTAATAAAAAGAGTTCGCCTTTTGGGATATCTCATATTGCTTCTGCTTTAGGTGTGTTTTATAATGTTAATATGGAGAATTTGTGTACCAATCCGCATAATATGTTTGACATAGCCTATTTGAGGCACTATGAGATTGTGGAGGTCCATTCTATGAAAATCCACAATCCTCATATGTGCATTACAGTGAGGAGCTAGAGGGGCACTAGTACAGTCGCGTCCCAACCTTCCACATCCCTCGCAGCTCTAAAGCCTGAGGAGGAAGCAGTATAAGCAAAACTAAGTTCACTAGCAGAGGTCGATCGACTTCAACAAATCCTCGATCAAATGGCCACTAACCAATAACATATGACATCCTGACTTGATGAGCTCGGCACTCAAATGCGGCAAGTTCATAAGGAGCAACATAGCTTGAAGGAAAGGTTCCTCAACTTCTGTCAACGGAACAACTTTGAAGCTCCTTCGCATACACCATCGCCACCATCGTCTCCATAAGCCACTTCTTACCTTAAAATCTTCATTTGTGTCATTTTCTTTTGTTTGATTTCCTATCATTTCTATTTGGTTTGATTTTATTTTCTTTTGTGTGGCTTTATATCTTTTGTTTATTTTCGTGTCATTGTTTTTGTTTGTTTTATTTGAGGTCATTTCCCCTTATTGGTTATTTTTTTGTCACAATGAGCGCAATGTGATCTTTAAGTGTGGGGAGGTGTCATTGACTTTTTTAATTGCATTGTTTGCATTTTGTTAATTAGGATGCATATTTAGGCGTATTATATGTGCTTTGTGTCAACAATGGTGTTTTATGTTAGCAATGGAATCATACTTGAATCAGTCCGATAAATATTGCCATAAAATTCTATCACGATAGTTCGAATTAGATTGAATGCATGCTTAAACTCGGATTAGGCTACTTAAGTAGAAAGTGAACTATATAGAGTGATGAAAAGTAGTTGGTTACATAAGCTTATTCATAAATTGACATTTGAACAATAAGGTAATATAGAGATGTATAATGAGCTTTCATTTGAGCCAAAGTGAGGATTGAGCTATCTGACTCCATCTATAGTCATGTCATTTCTTTGTTGAGTGTTACTTCCTTAGGTTACTATTGTCAAAACTTGCTTTGAATCGGTTTGAGTCTACTAGATGCATGCTTAATAGAGATGATTTAGGCCTTTTTTGTGTTAACTCTTCGCTTAAATGAACTACCCATTGATTATCCCTTACTACCCCCATTGGGCCTTAACCTTTTATTTCCTAAAAAAATCCAAAATTTTAAAACTTTAAACCCCATTATCCTACCCTTTCACAAGCTTAGTAAAGTATTAAGTGATACATTAGTTGAGATTGTGTTAAAAAAATTTCCGAGTTAAGTTGAGTGTATTTTTTTCTGTGGATTACAGTGTATATAACTACTTTTGCATTCATAGTTCTTCCATGTATAAAAAAATGAAAAAAAGTGTTGAAAAGAAAAGAAAAAGAAAAAGAAAAGACAAGAAACAAGAAGAACAATCGAGTATCATAAATGAGTGCAGAGTACTATATTAGTTATGTTTGGATGTTTCAGAGTTATGATATATTATCCCATTTTATCTGTTCTTTTTAACTTTACTTATGCTTGTGCTTAACCCTCTTTCCTTTCTTTTGACCCACCTTAACCCTTACCATATTACAACCCTAAACAAGTCCTTTTGATCTATTAATGCATGCAATCATTATAGAGGAGAATTGGTGTACTAGCAAGCCTATGGTAGTGTAGTTTCCTATAGGAAGTTTGAGCGAAACACTATTCCTTAAAAACTTGAGAGAAATGAGTGAAAACTGTGAGGAAAGTTCATTTGTGCATCTTTACTTATCTTTGAGTGATTGTGCCAATTGTGAGTTTGCTTATGTATACCAATGAGAAAGTAATCATAATATGTTCATTAATTTGATATTTGATTTAGCTTAAATTTGAGGGATTCTATGTATTGATCTATGTGAAAATGAAGTGGTAGAATTGATTGGTTATATTTATTTTGCTTGAGGATAGGCAAAGATTCAAGTGTGGGGATGTTGATAGGTGTGCATTAGTATATGTTTTTATAGGTAATTGGCATGTGTTTTCTAGCATAATTGTTGATTATTATTCTAGTTTAGGATTCATTTTGCACATTTTCATTAAGTTTGATTTTCATTTTTTTCTTGTGTGTTTGATGTTAATTGAGGGCAAGAATTGACTATTTTTATGTTGGAAAAAGGAAGGAGTAACTTAGAGGGTGAACTAAAGATCAAAGAGGAGAAGAAATGAGGAGTGCATCTGTGATAAATTCCCACATTCTTGGAATCATGAAAATTCCCACATCGCATGGGAATTACATAAGAAAATGAGAGATATGTCTGTGACAAATTCCCACGCTCGTGGGAATCATACGAATTCCTACGAACGTGGGAATTACAATCTGAGGCAATCTGCGAGGCTTCATTAAACTTAGGTTTTTTTGACTATAAAAAGATAATTAAGCCTCCATCTTTAAGAGAGACAACACCCACCTATAGAAACACCATCCTTGAGTGAAGAAAACATGTTTGGAGCATCGAGGAAGGATTAAAGACAAGGATCATCATTAAGATTGGGCAAAATAGCACATCAACACCAAAATTCCAGATTTTGGAAAAGAATAGAAGGAGTCTTTCTATTCAATTTTCTATCATTTTAATCTCTTATATTCTTTGTAAAAATGAATTATTTGAATGTTGATGATGTTATGGAGACCATGTTAGGCTTATTTTATTTTAGGGATTGCTTTTGGAACTATTTTGTTGAATTCTTATTTTATTGAATTAAATGCAGTTGTCTTTATTGATTGTTGTTTTCAATTTTCATCTTGCAACTAATTGAGAGAGTGAGAGATGAAATTCATGTAGGATTGTACAACGAGAGTTGACGACCTGTAGACTAGCTATCAGCACGTTAATTGAATAGTTAGAAGAGAGATCTCAACTAGTCAATTGAACACCCATAGGATAGTTTGATAACGAATTGAATAGATAGAGTCATTGGGTTGGTTGAGAGATCATCCAATTGATTCCCGTTAATTTGATTAGGGATAAATAGTTACACCTTTAGAGAGGGTAATTAGTACATTCAAAAATCTAGGATGAGACATAATTCAATCAATAAAATAAGAGGGAGACAAAATAGGAAAAAAAGTAATCTCTAGTATTTAAATTCTTTAATTCAGATTTTCTGCAATTTCTGTATTGTCCATTGTTTACATTAGTCTTTTAATTTTAATTTTAATTTCTAGATTATTTGCGTTGAATAATTTAGTTTCTTAAACAAAGTTATGTCTAAATTAAGCAGTGTCTAGGGATCAATCCCTGTGGGATCGGTATTCACTCTTTTCACTACAAGTCACGACTTATTCACTTACGATTTTTGAGCGTAAAATAAGTAGATAGGTTTTACCATCAAGATTAAGCAAAAAATGATCAAAAGAATCTTCAAAGATAGAAAAATCATCCATAAATACCTCTATAAAGTTTTCATTCATGTCTACAAATATGGCCGTCATGTACCTTTGAAATGTGACAGGTGCATTACAGAAACCATAAGGTATCCTTCCATATGCAAAAGTTCCATAGGGACATGTAAAAGTGGTCTTCTCTTGATCTTTCGTGTATATAAATATTTGATTGTACCATGAATATCCATTAAGAAAGTAATAAAAAGAATGACCAGCCACTCTCTCAATCATTTAGTCTATAAAAGGAAAAGGGAAATGATCCTTCTTGGTGGCCAAATTTAGCTTCCTATAGTAAATGCACACTCGCTAACCTGTAACAATCCTAGTGGAAACCTTTTCCCCTTTCTTATTTTCTACCATAGTCATGCCACCCTTCTTCGGTACACATTGTATTGGGCTCACCCACTCACTATCTGAAATGGGGTAAATAATACCGGCATCCAAAAGTTTCACCACCTCCTTCTTCACATCCTCTTGCATATTTGGATTTAACCTTCTCTGTCTTTTTCTCACGGTTCTACATCCTTCTTCTAGGTTAATCCTATACATCACCACATTAGGGCTAATCAACCTAATATCATAAATGTGCCACCCTACAACTCTCATCCTTTTTCTAATAGTCTTCACCACTTTCTCTTCCTGCTCACCATCTAATTCATTGGAGATAATGATAGGTAAGTATGGTTCTTCCCTAAAAAGGTATATCTCAAATGGGAAGGTAAAGGTTTAAGCTCTAAAGTGGGAGGTTTAACAGTAGAAGGTGGTGTAGGTGTATCAATTCTCTATAATCTTTCTAACTTAACTTCCTCATATAAATCCTTTTCCTTTACACTTTCATCTTTGTGTACTTCATTCACTTCATCAACTCCTTCTTTAATCTCTTTCACACTCATCTACAACATCAATTTTCACACACACATTTCTATCCATCGGTTTCTTCAAAGATTTTGTCATATTAAACTCAGCCTGTTCACACTAATTCTTAACATAAGTTTCCCTTCATGCACATCAACTAATGCCCTACCAGTATTCATAAAGGGCCTACCTAAAATTAATGGACAATTCTTATCTGCTTCAAAATCCAACATAACAAAATCAACGGGAATCATAAATTTGTCCACTTTTACCAATACATCTTCCATAACTCCAAATGGCCATTTTATGGATTGATCCATAAGTTGAATCAGTATGGACATTGACTTAATCTCTCCTAGTCCCAGTTTCCTGAAAATAGACAAAGGCATCAAATTAATACTTGCACCTAAATTACATAAACATTTAGAAAATTCAAAATCACCAACAACGTATAGAATAGTGAAACTCCTTGGATCTTGCAATTTTGAAGGCATTTGGCTTAAGATGATGGAACTGTAATTTTCTATCAACGTTACTGTCTGATTGTCTTCCCAAATCCATTTATGTGTGAGTATATCCTTCAAAAACTTTGCATACTTGGGCATGCACTCCAAAGCTTCCACCAACGATAAATTAATCTATAACTTCTTTAGTTTCTCTAAAATTTTGGAAAACTAAGTGTCCACCTAATGTTGTTTTACTCTTTGTGGATATGGGAGTTTGGGCTTGTACAGTGGTGGTGGTATATACGACCTTCGTTCTTCCTTTCCTTCTTCTATCTCCTTACCTTCCTTTTTTTATTGGCTGTCCCCTTTCACACTTGGCTCTTACATCTGCTTGCCACTTTGAAGAGTAAGAGCTTTGAGTTGCTCCCTTGGAATGACCTTAGTATTGCTCGATAAGATACCTGCACTTCGAGAAAATAAAGCATCAGTAAATTAACTTACTTGAACCTCCAAGTTATGGATCGACGAGGCATGGTTCTTCACGATCTAGTCAATTTTAGAATCCATCCTCTTTTGACTCTCCTCCTGGCTTGCAAACATCCTTTTTTGACTCTCTTATTGAGCTACCAGTTTGGAGCCAAACATCTTTATAAAACTGTCTAACTTACTCTCCATCGCTCCAATTCGATCTTGCTGGATCCTGGTGCTCTCACTTGGCTACCTGCCCTGTTCAGTACCACTGATTCCCAACAGAAAACACTCCGCTGAGTAGTGGTTGTTCTGTCTACATAGCTCACATTGCATTGCATTGCCTTCACTATAGAGGTAGATGCTCTTTGCATGTTGTTCAGCTGCTTCGTAAGAGCTATGATCTGATCTTGTAAAGCAATAATAGAGTCAATGGGTATCATACCTTTTTATTTCTTTTGCCCCTGTTTGCTCCTCTCTCTCGACCACATGCAGCTGTTACTCGCTAACTCCTCCAAAAGATCATAAGTTGCTTCTACAATCTTCATTATTAATGAACCTCCAGCTATTGTGTCGATGGTTCCTCTCATGCTCGGATTCACTCTATTGTGGAATGTCTAAAGCAGGAACACCCTCGGAAGATTACGATGGGAACAACTTCTCTATAGTTTTTTAAAACTCTCTTAAGCTTCATTGAGAGATTCTCCATCGTTCTGTTGGAAATTTGTAATCTCCTTGATAATCCTCGTCATCTTCGTCAATGGGAAATACTTGGCGAGGAATGCTTAGGCAAGTTGCTCCTAAGTTGTTATATATCCTAAATTCAGCGAGTTATACCATGCTTTAGCCCGATCTTTCATCGTGAATGAAAATAACCTTAGCTTCATCTCATCGTTATACATTCTATTGAATCAGAAAGTGTCACTACTGTCCAAAAAAATGGCAATATTAACGTTCAGATCCTCGTTGGATAGACCGTAGAACTGTACACTACTTTGTAGAATGATGGGGACCGTCAGTCTTATCTTGAAATTGTTCACTTGAACCACCGGTCTCGCCACTCCTTGAGGACTAAATCCTGGCCTAATGAAATCCATTAGAGTCCTATCCAGTCCTCCTTGCTCTCCTTCTTCAGCCATATCTTGTTATGAAATGTTTAGAAGCTTTTCCCTTCTTAACTCTCTTTCATGTCTATTGATGTCGGGAAATTAGTCTTCATTAATTTCTTTCATCCTTCGCATGCTCCTTGTGTTCATGCACTTGTAATTACACAAGGAAAAGTATCAAAATTCTTAAATCAAAGTAATATAAATTAAACGAGATACTAAACAACCAATCCCCTATTGGGTTAACCATAGTTGCATACATCACATGCATGCTGATGTAGTGGAAGCATCAGAATCAAGATTCTGATGCCATGACAACCCGAAAATCACCAGATCATACATGCACAAAAGAATATGTAAAGAACATGAAATATAAAAAAAAATTTATCACTGTTTCTCCTCCTTTTTTTTCTCCTATTTGGGTTGTTGCAAACACAACTTCCTTGATCAACTAAGAACACGCAAAGAAGGAAGATGAAACAATGTGTAAGGGTTTTAGAACACCAAAATTGATGAATGTAAGTAGATGTTCAAAATGGGTGACAGTTTAAGGTTATATTGCATGAATGTTGATTTGTACAATAACTGCATAAATTGCATGAAGATAACTCAAGAACTCTTGTCACTCTCTTTAGAACTCTTCTAGAACCCTTTCTTTATCACTTGAGTGTGTAAGAAGTGAAAGAAGCTCATGTACATAAGTGAAGAACTGACTTATATATCATTTTGTGGCCTCTGTCACAATCGTGGCCTTGTTGGCCACGATCATGACATGTCTTGCCTTCGGCCACGATCTTGGTCCTATGAGACACGATCGTGGCCTGCTTAGAATAGACCATACACACTTATTTTTAATCTGATCTTTTATGTATGTGACCCTTAGGTTCCCAGTTAGTTTAGGAACTTGAATTAACTCCTAATTCAATCAAATCATGAAGGGTTTCATGATGCTAATTTGCCAGAATATAAGTGGATTACCACATGAACTATTCGGTAGTATGGTGAAAGGACGAATTGCATGGTCCCCATTTGGTTCGGAGTACGGGCTATGTGTCAACTCCTACTAGACCGACTATGGTCACATCTAGTCTAAGTGATGTTAGTTATTGTCCTAGGTTTTCATTAATCTTATGTGTCATTGAAGACTCTCTTATTGACATCTAACTGCCCTGGCCAGAGACTCCCGAGTAATGACCTCGACAAAAGGCTGTGGGCATCATCTCCTTCTATCAGGAGTGGTGATTCCTTTATTGGCTACCTAATTACCTTCGAGTACCAATAGCTGTACCCAATCACCACCCTAAGAGTGACCTCGTCTTGAGGTAATAAGGAATGATGTCAAAGCACAGGTTTAGTATCCAAGATATCTTTGAGTACCTCAAGTCCAAGTATATTTGCACTATTGCTATGATGAGATTAATTATTGACATTCAATAGATCATCCATATGGTAATCTCATAATGGGTCATCCGATGTAATTACTACCCTTAGTAAGCATCCACATATTAACTCTAAACATCTCATGCTTATAGTTTATGAGATCCATTGCTTGATCAAATCAAAGAGTATAATATATGCTAGTCTTTCTGGATTAATAATGTCATGTCTTATTAATCCCATGACTATGGATTATTTAGATACTAACATAATTGCAAATGATAAGAATCTCATTATCATTATCTCATCAAGATTTCTTTTATGCTATGTTTTGTATCATGGACTTCATTCATTCGATTTAAGATCAATATCAATTCATCTATAAATGAATATCAAATCAATCAAAATGACATTTTGCTTTATTAAAATAAAGTTTATAAAAAAGTGCTAAAGGAGATTGTCTTTAGAGCACTATTCTAACAAACTCCCACTTACACTAAAGCCAATCGCCTTTGTATCTAATACCATAGGTGAGTACACAAGAATCAAATTTTGCTTGAGGAAGTGGCTTAGTGTAACACCCCATTATCCTAGGATACGCATCGGGATGCCCGTAGGTCGTTCCGACACATAACCTAAGATAACGAAGCGCTACGTTCAATTACTATAGAACTCCACATGGCATCACATACATTAAAAGAATAAGAACCAGTAAATGAAATTCACAAATTTTTA
>JANQBM010000220.1:16160494-16170872 GCA_025594535.1 Erythroxylum domingense | reverse complement strand
AAAATTGGAGCATCCAAATGAAAGTACTACTTGGATCATAAGATTTGGGGGAGATTGTTGAAGAGGGCTACATTAAGGTTGAAGATGCGACCGCCGAAGCATCTTTATCAAAGGCGCAAAGGACATCATTTAAGGAATCACATAAGAAGGACAAAAAGGCCTTGTTTTTCATCTTTCAAGGAGTTCATGAATCAACATTTGAAAAAATATCATATGCAAAAGCATCAAAAGATGAATAGGAAACTCTATAGAAATATCTTCAAGGAGTCGAAAAAGCTAAAAAGGTACAGCCCCAATCTGTTAAAGTTGAATTTGAAATGTTAAAAGTGTATAATTCCAAAAGGATTAGTGACTATGTTTCTCGTCTAAAAACAGTGGAAAACCAAATGAAAAAAATGGAGAAGTTCTTGACAATGTTAGGGTGATGGAAAAACTCTTACATTCACTGAGAACAAATTTTGATTATGTCATCCTTACCATTAAAGAATCAAAGGATTTGTCACAAATCTCTATTGACAAGCTTATGGGATCTCTTCAAGCTTATGAGCCGAGAATGATCCAAAATGAAAATATTGATGATTTGGAACAAGCTTTGCAAAGCAAGCTATCTATTGGTGGCAATCAAATTAGCAGTAGTTGCAAACAAGGCAGAGGAAATCAAGGTAGCTGCAGAGGTCGCTATAGAAGTGGACATGGTAGATGAGGAAGTGGTAGGAAATCTTTTGAAACAGGCCAACAAATGAAGGCTATCAAATATATGGTCATGGTTGAGGACTTTAAAACTAAAGAAGAGATGATTTTCAATAGCAAGGTAATACATCATAAGTGAAATGTTATAACTGTAACAAGTATGACCATTTTAGTTACAAGTGTAGATTAGCCCTTAAGAGGGAAGATGTAAAACCCCAAACTTTTCCTTTTAATGAAGGTAAATTTTTATGTTTGGTGAATAATATTTTTCTGTGTGAATAGTGATTTTTGAGGGCCCGACTGATAGTTATGATTTGCATGATATTTTAAGGTTCAATTTTTTAAGTATTTAATGTTAATTTGAGTGTTTAGTGTGTATTTATGTTAGTTTATGTGTTTAATTTTTTTTTTGGGTTAGTATGAATCTTTGAGCTTAAATGTTATATTTTTGAGGTACCTTGATGTGTTTGTTAGTATTTCAGGGTAAACGGTGAAGAACGAAGAAGTTTAAAAGAGTTTCGAACTAAAAACATAGGCCACGATCGTGAGAAAAAGAGGCGAAATGACAGTACCCAGGCCACGATCGTGACAGAGGGCTAGGCGCTGGCCACGATCGTGGCCCTGCATTGGGCTGACACAAAAACTCAAGTTTTACAAGACTTTTTGGACTGTTTCGACCCCTAATTAACCCTAGGGCTTCCAAATTATAAATATAACATTAAGGGATAGAAGAAACAACTTGGGAAGAGCCTTTTGCATCAGCCAAATTTCGAAACCCTAGAGAGTTTATCGAGAGATTGAGGAAGGAGATGAAGGAAGAGAGACACAGAGAAGAAGCTTGACGAGAAGTACTTCCCGGAATAGGAGGTTTCCCCCCATTGCTGCCTTTGCTATTCCATTCTCGACATATTTTCTGGTTATTTCAATTTTATTGATGTATAAAGTTGAGATAGTTGTTGAGAATAGGTTGTGTTGAATGTTAAGTTTTTGTCTATACTCACCTTTGGGATTTTTGTCTTTGATATTAATGAAATTCGATTTATTGTGTTTTTAATGAGTTATTTGTGATTCAATTTTTGTTCTTAATAATTCGATAACAAACTGAGAGGGTGAATCGAGTGAATATCATCAAATTGGACTAATGAAAGTTAGGTAGTTTGATAGATAAAGAATTGAATCAAATCGTGAAATTTGTATAGCGAGAATTCGTACATAAGTTTTCAGTACGATTTTAGACAATTTTAGAACTAATTTAAGTTTTGGGTTAATTCCATAATTTGAATTAGAGATTATAAATTAGGGTTAAAGATTATAACTAGAGAGAGAGTAATTCACCCTAGGACCGTCTAGACCCTGTAATTGGATAAGTGCATAATTAATTAGATTTTCGTTAAGGTTGGATAAACCACCCTTTCTCTCAATTGGTAGTTCCTAGGTTGATTTTCGATTAGGTTGTGCAACTGCTATCCTATTTATATTTCTAAATTTTAATTCTTGTAATTGATTGTTTGATTGATTAATTTTCTGTATTAGTTGTTATTTTAAATTGTTGCGATTTAGTTCAGCCTTAGATTTTAGGATTAGATTAAACCTCCTTGTGGGATAGATACCTTAGGTACTACGCAAATGACTCGTGTGCTTGTAAAAATATCGAGGTTAAAAATATTAAAAAATTTTCATAGCGTAAGACCTTGATCAAGTTTTTGGTGTCATTGTCGAGAAGGTAATTAATTTAGTTTTTTACTCTAAAGTCTTTTGTTTTTAAATTAAAAAAAATTAGGGCGTAAAGTTGAGACACATCAAGACTTTTTAGAATGAGACATCTGAAGAGTTGAATGCTAAGAGGAGATAAAAAGAACGATCATGGAGGATGTATGTTATAGGGAGCAAAGGACTCTTACAGATTTTAATGAGCCTTAATTTAGTTGAGGAAATCATCATTCTTATATGAACCTGTACATTTTGGGTGGTATAATCACCCAGATTTCTATTGGTCCAACAGAGCAAGTACTCACATGAGACATTAAAACTTATGTGAATTTCAATATGATGAATTCATATAACACCCCACTCCCTTCTGACACATGTCTAGATGCCCCTTGAACGAACTTGCACATGTTTGATAGAACTGACGTGCTAACTATTTCATTTTCAATATATTACATGGCATTATAATTAAATCATAACTAACACCATGTTTAAAATCCTAAAATTTCCTCATTTTGTTTCATAAACCCTAATTTGCAATGTAGCATTATATCCATCATCCATGTTTATACAATATCAACCTATCAGAGTCCACAGCTCTTTCTACAAAGTATGCTACATACAAAAGGAAGTAACAAAAATTAAGAGACTAATCCTTCAGTCCCAACTGACCAACCTTTGAGCCATATCTTCTATCCAAAATCCATACAAAATCTCTTCTAAGCAGACTTAGGAACTAAGTCGTCACTCTCTCGAACCTGAAAGTGTCAACGTTGCAATTTAGTTAAGTTTTGCAAACTCAGTTGAGTAACCATCCTCGATGGTCACTCTTATTATGCAACACATCAATTCATGTTATCATATAATTCACATCATATAAATTATCATCAAGTAATGTCACAAAACACTTTGTTCACAATTATCACATTTCAAAATTCCACACAATTCATCATTTCATTGCAATCATGCAGAACATATTCATCGATAAGCTTTCACATATTTCATACAAAAAAAGTCCCCAAAACATTGCAATCGCTCAATTTATTCTTATCATATGTTTATGCAATGTTTATAAGACTCAAATTCATTTATTACGTTGTTGTGACAGAGTGCCTTTTTCATTGTCCTGTATCTGTTGTGGTTACTAGGCTCATTCATACTGTCCCTTATCTGTTGGGGATAAAGGGATATTTATACATATTGAGCCATAGGCTCTTACCACAGATGTCTAAGCTTTAAGTTCTTTTTCACTGGTGACTCCGATCACAACTACCTTTATATTTCATGCATTCATGGAATAAAATGTATTACACATATTCAATCATCATATTCAGTCCATTACATTCGTATTCACTTTCTCTTTCACACTAGCCATCGGACTTGGTCTGGCATTCAACATAGAAGTTGAGAAAACATTTATTTAAACACATTCACATTTAAGGAACACTTCCAATGTATTATTCATGCATCAAACGCCTTGGACATTTTATGTCTGAAAATTAGTACACATACATCTCATATCAATTCAATTCAGAATCAAACAAACAATCAAGGTGAGACCATCTTAGGTTACTCACAATTGCTTCTTTTAGTTTATTACCTTGAAGTCCTAGCAATGTTTGGAAGCAATCACTCAACGTGCTCTTTTATATGCAATCATATACATTTTCACATACTACATTGCACATTCAGATGAATAAACACATTTATAAATGTATCATGTATTATGCATGTTCAATGACAAATTCTTGGGTATGTTTCTTTAATACACTTTATAAATAACTTACAACACCTTCCAAGCATTCTTTACTCCAAAATACACTTTACTCACCTTAATCATTTCATTCAACATTGACTAAATTTATTCAAGTTCTTATTTAAACCTTAATATCTCATATGGAAATACCCTAGCGTTAGTAGGTCCAAACATTGTACCATCAAAACATTTTCATGAAGAAAAATCACTACTCACGATGCTTTTCTTTCACTTTTTTTCCAAATTTTCTCAGGCAAATTTTGGGTTAGACTTATATGGCTTATTTGACCTAGAAACTAATGTTTTCAGACAATAAATTATTCTAAACAAATGTTCCTATATGTCTTAAGTTTCAATCTAAATAAAAATCATTAAATTTGGTTTAGTATTCCATGAGATATATCTAAAATACTGTAGACTATGCACAACTATGTGAAGGGCTGGTGCACGATCGTGCACTTCCATAATTGAAGGATGAGTGCACGATCGTACTTATGCATGATCGTGCATTCTCATGCTTGAAAGGTTGTTGCACGATTGTGCACTCCCATAATTGAAGGATGCAAGCACGATTGTGCACCCTTGATGTGCACTCAAACTTGTAAAACTCATATCTCTCAATTATGACATCCAAAAACTTCAAACTTTATACCAATAGAAAGCTAAGTTAATAAGCTACAACTTTTATGAGATAAATTTGTCTGATTCAATATAAATCAATACAGTTTATTTAATAAAAACATGACACAATTTCTGTCAAGGGTAATATTGCAGCCTATGCCAGAACTTAACTTCAACCTACGTTTCAATACCCTTAAAGACATAATTTTAATTCAATTCCTTCATGAAAATTATAGCCATATGTCTTTAATCTAAATCAAAATCCATCCAATTTGGATATTTAGAAATCAAGATATGGCCTAAAATATAGATGCATGTTTAGTAAAAACACTCCATATAACATACTCCAGCACACTTCATTGCAAAAATTCTATCATTTCTCCATCATTTCAAGTTGATCATTTCTTCAGTTATGACTCAATTTATGTTCAGTATTCTCTATTCACAATTCAAAAATTCATAAATGATCATAAGTGATAAATGATAAACTCCTAAGTGATAAACAACCAATGCATGTCTTCTATTTGTAATTACAAAAATTCATAAATGATAAACAACCAAAATTCCTAAGTGATTAGGTGTCTTAATATTGTAATTACACATGTCACCAATGCATGTCTTCTATTTGTCCATCATCTAAGCTACCAAATGTCACACTTCCATTTTTCTCTTATTTCCACTTTTTCCTAGTGTAAATACCTCAAATATTCAAAAAATTACGAAATGTTACCAAAAATGTGAAATCAATTCTAATACACACCAATTCAATTTTCAAGGCAAATAATCCACAATTCATATTTTAATTGCAATAAATTACTTATACCTGGAAAATGTCAATGAATGAATGTATAATTATTTTAATAAGTGTCAACATTATTCACGTGTATGAGTATGCCGTATGATGCATGAAATGTACTTCTAAATTCTCAATAAACTCTCGTGTACAATATCATAGGGATAATGAGATGTTACAATCTAGTTCATGGGAATCTAAGTTAGACAAAATCATGAATAAACTCACAGAAATGGAAGACAACCAAAAGTGATTGGAAAAGAAGTTTGAGCAAGTAGCAGAAGATCATGCCTCTTCTATTCATAATCTAGAAGTTCGAATAGGTCAACTTTCTAGGGAATTTTGTAGGCAAAGTGTGCAAAATTGTCTGCGTAGTATGAAAATAAATTCAATAGAGCCATGTCAGGCTATCACACTTAGTAATGGGGTAGAGCTAGAAGAACTAGCGAGAAATTAAGCTAAACCAGACTTTACAGAAGACCAAGAAATCAGGAAAGAGGATGAAGAAAAGAATGTCAACCTTCCCTTTTATTCACCAGTTCTTGATATACCATGTGTGAACATTGAAAAATCTTTAGTAGATGTCCACAAAAAACACCTTATCCTTCAGATTAATGATGACCAAGTGACATTCAACGTGAATGATGTATTAAAGAATTCGAAGGAGAGTAGCTTATTCAGGATAATTAATGTGTTTGAATCTTCTAAAGACCATGAGGATGAAGAAAAGTTGACAATGGACATCGATTTTAAAGAAGCTATGAAAGTCTCTGTTCGTGAAGCAAAAGACGAAGAAGAAAAGGAAGTGACTAAGGAAGAACAAGAGTAGCTCACCCTTTTACCAAACAAACTGCTTGACTTAATAGACAATTCAGGGAGTTTCGTTATTTCCTATTTTATTGACAGTTTGTTGGTGAAAACGACATAAATGAAATTAATTGGTTTTCATAATTTTATCAATATTGTCCTTCTGATATTTTTTCAATTTATATCTTACTCATAGGCTACAAAATTGATGTTGAATGAAAAGGGTGGAAGCAAGCCGATCATAATTGATCCTGACTGAGTTTTAAAGGATAAAGGTCAAGTTAATGACCATACATTAGCACGTTTAGTAGTTAGATTTAAATTTTTGTGTAGTTAGGTTTATTTTAAATTCTTAAATAAGTTTGAATGATTTGGAATGGTTTGGATTGCTAATTCTTTTACTCTCTTGAATCACTTATAAGATAGGGAAACACTCTCGATATCAAGCGGAATTGGTCCCAACACTATCGCCATCACCACCTCTATCACCATAAACGGTTCGTGTTCTAACTCTTTTATTTTCATTTTTGTTAGTATTTTATTATTATGTTTTTCGTATATTGTTCTTTATTTCCCCTTATGTGTTTGTGTACCCTTCTCATATTAAGGACAATGTGTTGTTCAAGTGTTGGCAGGGTTGTGTGTTTTTACTTTGATTGTGAATTTTGCATATGGTATAATAGTATTAGGTTACATTTTATGAATTGTATGAATGTGTCAATGGCTTAGATAGAGTGAAATTTATTTAATTTTGAACATAGTCTATTAGATTGTAAATAATCATTAGCTCGTAAAATTAGTGAAATAGTAGTCCTTGGATAAATATACAGCTTAACTAGGAGTTAGTGTAAATTTAACACCTTATAAGTTGTCACATTCATTCATAATTTGAGGTCTTTTAACTTAAGTAGCTTAACTAATATTTTTCATGGAAATGAGTAGCTTAAACAACAAGGTAGATAATAAATTAAAAAAGAAAAAAGTTTTTTTTTGTTAAATAAATTACTATTCCGTTGGTCTTCGGGTAGTAGCCAGTTGAAAATGTGATATAGCTGAGTAACCTGATTGACACGCATCACAAATGTGTGCCTTCACACCAAAAAGCTATAATTACATTTCAACCAAGCAGTTTAATAAAAACATGACTTAGTTGAGTAATCGGATCGACATTCATTACCAATGTTTGCTTCCACATACAAAGATTAAGCCTATACTAAAGAATAAAAAAATGTTTCTTTAATAAAACCTATCGGACTTATAATAAGCTTAACGTTTCACGAAAATACACTTAGGAATAGTTACAGAGTCTGAAGGACCAAAAAATTGTTAATGTATGTGTACAATTGAAAAGGGTAAATAAATTAACATTTAGATCTCGATTAAATTGTATATGTAGTTCAAAGCCCCTAGACATAGATTTTACATGTTAATGATTAAATATAACTTGTATGATTGTGTTTAAGATTAAATTTATTTCATGAAATCGAAGCCATTATCTCATTATTGCATTGTGTGTTGTATGTTTGTTGTTTTGTTTGCTTAAGGACAAGCAAATGTTTAAGTGTGGGGATATTGATAGTTGTGATTTGCATGATGTTTTAGGATTCAATTGGTTAAGTATTTAATGTTAATTTGAGTGTTTAGTGTGTATTTATGTTTTAATTATGTTAGTTTATATGTTTAATTGTTTTTTATGTGTTAGTATGAATATTTGAGCTTAAATGTTATATTTTTGAGGTACCTTAATATGTTTGTTAGTATTTTAGGATAAATGGCAAAAAATGGAGAAGTATGGAAGAGTTTCAGGCTAAAAAGATAGCCCACGATCATGACAGAAAGAGGCGAGCTGATAGTACCTAGGCCACGATCGTTCATTTTGGGACACGATCGTGACAAAGAGCTCTATGCCAGGCCTTGATCATGCACTTTGGGCCACAATTGTGACAAAGAGGGTTACGCGTTAGCCACGATCGTGGCCTACGTCGGGCTGATGCAAAAACTCAAGTTTCACAAAACTTTTTAGACCGTTTCGACTGCAAATCAACCCTAGGGCTTCCAAAGTATAAATATAACATTAAGGGACAAAAGAAACAGCCTGGGAAGAGACTTTTGCATTAGCCAAATTCTAAAACCCTAGATAGTTTATCGAGATATTGAGGAAGGAGACGAAGGAAGAGAGACACGAAGAAGAAGAAGAAGCTTGACGCGATGTACTTCCCAGAACAGGAGGTTTCCCATCATCGCTGCCTCTGCTATTCCATTCCTGACATATTTTTCGGTTATTTCAATTTTATTGATTTATAAAGTTGAGATAGTTGTTGAGAATAGGTTGTGTTGAATGTTGAGTTTTTGTCTATACTTACCTTTGGGATTTTTCTCTTTGATATTAATGAAATTTGATTTATTGTATTTTTATTGAGTTATTTGTGATTCAATTTCTGTTCTTAATAATTCGGTAACAAACTAAGAGGGTGAATCAAGTGAATATCATCAAATTTTGCTAACGAGAGTTAGGTAGTTTGATGGATAGAGAATTGAATCAAACTGTTAAATTTGCGTAACGAGAGATCGTGCATAGGTTTTCGGTAGGTTTTTAGACAATTTCAGAACTAATTTAGGTTTTGGGTTAATTTTGAATTGAGGGACCATAGTTCTATAATTTGAATTAGGGATTATAAATTAAGGTTAAAGATTATAACTCGAGAGAGAGTAATCTACCCTAGGACAGTTTAGACCTAGTAATTTGATAATTACATCATTAATTAGATTTTCGTTAAGGACAGATAAACCCCCTTTCTCTCAATTGGTAGTTCGTAGGTTGATTTTCGATTAGGTTGTGCAACTGTTATCCTATTTATATTTCTGAATTTTAATTCTCATAATTGATTGTTTGATTGATGAATTTTCTACATTAGTTGTTATTTTAAATTCTTACGATTTAGTTAGGTACTACGGGAACGACTCGTATACTTGCGAAAATATGGAGATTAAAAGTATTAAAACTTTTTCATAGCGTAACACCCCAATCACCGACCATGAAAAGAATTGAAAATATTCAAAATAAGTACTAGAGTCTAATGATAGTGAAATGGATTGAATATAATTCCGATCAAATGGATTTCAGGAAATTTGAAAGTTTAGGACTTAAAATTCTCTTGTTGGAAAAATAATGGATACATATGTTTCTTAAACCCATTCAAAATTTTTAAAACATTTAGTCAATACGTATTGACCCGAAATAGAGTATTTTATAGGAAATTTGATGGGAAGATGGTTACAGAAAATTTTCATAATTTAATTCGATAAGTTGATGAATTAAATTCATTAAAGGACAATTTGGTCTTTTTATATAGTAATTAGGGGCAAATTGGTTTTTGTACATGCTAATTAGTGTATTAGTGACTAATTAAGGGAGATGACATATGCCATACACAGGTAGTAAAATAAGCCAACATGCTTCATTGTTTTGGAGAGTTAGCCGTGAGTGAAAAACAAAAGAACAAAAGGAGAAGAGCAATGGTGATTTCAGCCAAAGAAAAGAGAAAAGAAAAGGGCGATTGATTTTTCATAGTTTTGGAGAATGAATTGAAGGGAGTTTCATCAAGACTAAGTGTTCTTCAAGTTTTCCAAACGATTGAAAAAACATGGTAAGTTTTCCTAACCTAAATTTTTAGTTTTGTGGTTTTTAAATGTGATAGATTCCTGTAAGATCAATGGTGATTTTGACATGCAATAAAGTAGATAATAAATTTGGAAGCATTTAGGGGTTTAAATTAAGAAAATCAATCAAGGAATCAAGCTTGAGAGAATCTTCCATAGCTAGGTTTTTTTATGTCATATGATTCAAAATTCTACTTTGGTTGACGATGATAAGAGAGATAGCCACGTTTAGTGAAATTTTGTCTTAGGTTCTCGGTTCACTTAAACCAGTCCTATTTTTTTGGCCATAACTCAGCCTATAGACCTCAAAATTAGGTGATTCCAACTGAAATGAAACCTAAGAC
>JANQBM010000220.1:16113587-16134935 GCA_025594535.1 Erythroxylum domingense | reverse complement strand
GCGGGGCCCGCGGGCCATGAACACTTGGCCCATGGCCCGGCCCATGGGCCGGGCGGGCCGGGCCGGGCCGGGCCCATTTTGACATGCCTACTTGTAATAATACATTCAGGTCTGTAATGATCAAGGGAATGATAGGATAACTGTAAAAGAGTTCCCATTTTTGTTTGGATGCCAATATATAGTTCTAAATATAACTCAATTATTCGCAAGTAAATTAACAACATGCCTTCTTGTTCAAGTGTATGATGTTGCAAAAACTAGGGTACTCCATCTCCTCTATGTGCACTTTGAGTATCTATAAGCTTTTATGAGATTTTACTTTTTTGTTTCTATAATTATTTGGATACTAATATAGTTGATTGTGTGCAACTTTGGAATTCGAAGTTGGTTAGGGTGTGATAGGAGGGTATTATGGAATTTCTTCCATAGGTATTACAAGTTTCTTGTCTAGGTAGCATGCAAATCGTGTACTATACTGACCACATTACAACGCTTTGCTAATTCAGGCTATTTGGTACTGATAAGGGTTACAGAAAGTTGAAGGCGCTGAAAAGTAACGGAGATGAAGATGACAACAAGCAAATGTAATGTTGGACAAGTTTAATATTTGCTTGACATCAAATAGTGGGTTCTTGATCTGATAGTTCCATGTCTCAGCCTTTCTTGTGTAATCACCCCTTCGTGTTTAGTCGATGTTCACGTTACAGCTTGTGATAGCGTGGATCAGTTGCAAAGCGTAATTGATATTTTCTATGTTTGAATTAATATCTGTTCGGCTTTAAGGCAGCTTATTGATCAGCTTTCCAGGAAAATGCTCATTTGTCCTTGCAAACAACCTTGCAGCTGCTTTTATCGATGCAGTAATGGTGAATCCTGAATTGAACCGAACTAATTAAGTCACTGACATTTCAAATTGACGTAGCTTACGGACGGCTACTAGTTTGTATTCCTTTAATTTGTTTTCCTTGGTTGTGTTTTTTCTGCTAGTCATTTTCTGTAACTTGAATGCTGCGTATTGTATTGTTTATTGTCCCATCATCTTTTCGAAATGTGAAATAAAAAGTAATATCAAGCCATGTGTTATCGATTGATTTTTGGAATATCAAAAAATAGAACGTTGAGTAGAGAACAGAGAAACAATCAATATCAAGAATTAAAGTTTAGGTAACAAATTCCCCTGTAATCATTAAATAATTAACCTTTTAACATATAATTGTTTTATTGACTATTGAACTATCAAAATTCTTATCTTATGCTAATAATTCACTTAGAGACTACTAACAACCAATCTTAAAATTATCAACTTATATTATTCAAGTCAAACGTGCTAAGATTGCTTTCAACTTATCTTTAGATTTGTAATGAACTCTTTTCAATTTTTATGCTATGAAATTATATAATAAACTAATATTCCAAATTGATTAGAACATATATTAAACACATAATTGAATCACAATAGATTAAATCAAAATAATTGCATTAAATAAAAGAATCAAAACATATTATATCTTCAGTAGGGTTCATCACCTAAACAGTAACAAGGCGTTTAGTTACATATAATAAAAAATGAAATCAAACATATACTGAATGAAAGAAATAAAAGAGTTCAAATTTTCTTAAAAAATTTTGCTCTTAGGCTCAAAAGCTCACGAAAGAGATAGGTTTATATGTGCAAATAGTATGCAATTTCATTCAACTTAATTATCTCAACAATTATTAAAAATATGACATAAAAACAATTTTATTATAACTATCAACCTTTTACATTCTCATTCAAATAAATATTAAAAAATGAAGTATAGATGAATAGATTTCAATTAATTCAAGATATCAATTCATAAAATTTAATAACCAAGATTATAATAAGCTTAAGAAAATAATTAAAATCACTAACCCCTTCCTCACATTTAAGGTTGTACATTGTCCTCAATGTACACAGTATACATATATATAATAAACGAGAAGGTTTAGTACTACTTTCCTAAATATGATGATTTTCTGATTTTTTATTCATCTAGTATTAGATTACATCCTTACAAAGCATAAAGAAAAAGGGATAAACAATAAAATATTATGAAATATGAAAATAAAAATAACATAAAATTTAAAATAAAACTATCTTAATTCATAGGTTGCCTCCCACGCAACATTTGTTTAACGTCATTAACTCGACGTACCTTGCATGTTTACTTATTATGCTAGACCTATGATAAGTGGCTTGCTTTCAACTATTTCTTCGTAAGGCAGTTTAGTATCTTGTAAGTAAGCTACCTGTTGCAAGATAATCATAAGAGCATAATTTATCAAATTAATAAATCCTAGCAATTGCATTAATGCTCTTTTCAGTGACAAACTATTAATAAAATAAGGAGTAATGAAACTCCCTAAGTCTTCTGTTGACGCGAACAGTTTGTCTTAGAGGAAATAGAAACCCTCCATACTGAAGGTGACTATCAATGATTCATTGGTAGATTCCTTATAAGGTTCCTTAGCTAGTTCTTCCTCAATTACCTTTCTCCACCCCTCTTCTTTCTTTTCTTCTTAGATAAAGATTTTTGGCTCTTCTTCTTCAATTATCTCCTGTCACTTCTCTATTTCCTCTTCCTGGATGGAGACATCCTCTACTTCTACATCTGTTACCTTTATCATATCGTCCTCCTCCTCTACAACAACAATAGCTACCTCCTCATCTTCTTAGAATGCCACTTCACCCATGAAGCCAACCTTCGTATTTTCTTCACTCTGCTACATGAATAGGCTCAAATACTATTATGTGTTATGCTCAAGATATTCAGGTGAATAAAGTCTTTCTTCGAATTTGCATCTGATGGCTTTAAGTTTGGCAAGGAATTTATTATTTTATTTGTAATGTTTTCTTCCTCTTCTTCTTCATCTTCTAGGAGCTTATTTTCACTACTAAGGAGGATTTCCATTTGCCTTCTATAGGATCTATTTCAGTAATACTAGGTAAACTTCCCTATAGTTTTTCAAATGATATCTCTACCAATTGGTTAACCGGATTCACTATGTTTTGTATACGGACCTCTATTTTTTGATGCCTCATATTTGATTCTCAAATAAATTTGGTCATTGCTTCTTCCAAAGTTGGCTCATTAACTTGAGGTGCTTGGTACTGTAAATATTCAGCTAGAGCATAGTCATTCCCTCCATAAGCATAAGAGTTGCTCCACTTTGACTTGTATATGTTCTCATATAGTGCACCTTGATTTTGATTGTACATGCTTTGATGCTTCCACATATAGGTTAGTTCTAGACATTCATGATTATAATCGTTACTCCCATAAATGTCACAACACTACATGGATAGCAGTTAAGCCTTCAAAAACATGTAAGGACACCTCTTTCTTCTACATGGTGATGTTATGTATTGCAAATACATATTGTAACTTCCATAGGAATACTGCTTAATCCATCCTTCTATTATGAATTGTGGTGATGACGATAAATCTCAATCCCTAAAATAAACCACAAACACACTATCAAAGTAGAAAGTTCAAAAGATATTAAAAAAATAAGCCAAGGATACAACTAGATACAATAAAAATAAAATACAATAAAATAAAAATAAAATAAATACAAAAAATAATGACTAGAAAAATATCATTCAAGTGTTCCTAATATTACTATCTCTAATAATGACGTTAAAAACTTGATTGGATATTTTTATACCAATATTAATTTTACCATAAGTGCACGTTTTAGCTGTAGTTAGCATAGGCAAGTATGAGTCGATCTCATGAAGATAATGAATATTATTAATTACCATTATCCTATTATCTAGTCTACAAATTGGATTTTTTATGTTATAAATAAAATAAAACTTAAACAATTAAAATAAATCAGGAAACAACATTTAGTAAAGAACAAAGAAATCACTTAGAAACAATCAATATCAAGAATTAGAGTCTAGGTAATGAATCCCCCTAAAACTATTAAATAATTAACCTTTTAACATGCAATTGTTTTATTGACTATTCGACCGTGAAAATTCCTATCGTATGCTAATAACTCACTTAAGACTACTAACAACTAATCTTACAATTATCAACCAATATTATTCAAGTTAAAGATACTAAGATTGCTTTATCAATTTGTGAATTTTGATATTAGGTTTGACCTTAATTTAGAGAATTTATGTTGACCTATCTTTATGTTTGCAATCAACTCCTTTCAATTATGGTAAATATATTCATACACAGGATTTACAATCTCTATACTATGAAATCAAGTTATGAACTTATATTTTGGATCTATTGAACTATATATTAAACACATAATAGAATCACAATAGATCAAATCAAAATAATTGCATTGAATAAAAAGAATCAAAACATATCATATCTCAAATGGGGTTCATCATACCTAAACACTAATAAAGGGTTTAGTTACATATAATAGAAAATGAAATCAAACATAAACTAAAAGAAAAGTGAATTGAAAACAAAGAGTTCATAATTATAAATCTCCCTTTATGTAGAACAGAGGTTTGATGATGTATTCTACTAGATATGTCGATGATTTCTTCACATTTTCCAAATCTCTGGATCAATATTACCCTTTCTGAATGATTTTTGCATTTGGAATCACCTATGTATGTCTTTGAAAGTTTGCTACCCTCATCTACCTCCACTTATGTCTTTTTATAGTAATTTTTAGGATTTCTGAGAGATGTATGATCTAATACACAACTATGCACTCGATAGTATATAACATAAAATCTCTATAATTCATAATTCAGCATGGGTGAGAGACTTACATGGCTATAGACATAGTCGTGTATCCCTTAATTGCTTTAAATCTTCGTATTATGCCATGTTTTATCCGAATTCTTCTCCTTTTAGTTCATGAAGGCAATTATAACCTATAAATATACTTGGAACAAATTAGGTACCAAATATACTATAAAGGTATAAAATATCAAGCAAACATGCATCAAATATTAGGTATACAAATAGCCAAATATGCATATATTAGTATTCATCTAATCTAGGTACTACAAAGGGTTTAGTTCATTATAATATCTAACAAAATATCCAAACTAAAGGAAAAGTTGAAAATCAAGGATATTATGGTTGAAATCCCTTCACTCTAAATTAATGAAAATATGCTCTAAAAGGATTCCTTTGGTTGTTTTTCTTTGGTGATACTATAGGCTATCATGGGGGTATTTTAGTTGGGCTACTACTATTGGATGTTGGGGTGATCCCTTTATGCTCCATCTATAGTTGCAGGCTTTTCAACTCCCACTAAAACATAAACTTGTCTTTGTTGATCCGACCTCCTCTAAATAATCCTCATTGCTCTCAATGTCTCAAGAGTGATAGGCACCATCTATTGCATTAGTGTCATCCTATGTAAACGCTCCAATAGTCTCATGCCTCATACCAATTTGATCATATATGGCCCCTACTCTGGTGTCGTAATCCTGATGCTTGATGAATCAGACTGAGGAGGTTGAGGCATACCTAAAGTGGATGAAGACCTTCTATACCATGCTGTAGAGAGAAAACATGTCTGCCTTCCACACTACTCCAATGTTGCTTCCTCTCTTGTTGATCATGTGACTAATTAGTGTGTATGTATCTCACCATAGGAGATATCAGTTGCATTACCTTGGAACTCACCGAACCATATGAATGTTCACAACTAATATTATACTATAATGCCTTCTCGTTAAATCTTGTTGGAAAGTGCACCAATAATGTGGCATACTTCTTGATATTGATGTACTCCTTCGAGTACAGGCCTATGCATAGTGAACCACGACAAACAAGCACCATAAAATAATACCACAATCAATTTGTACAGATTAATAACAAAAACATAAATAAATCCAATAAACTACTAATTAATCCATAACTATCAAATATAATACCATTATCAACCCTGAAACATCCAAATTACTCAACAGTAGTCCCTAATATCAATTAACTATAGAAATTACACTTAATTTATCTAAACACCATAACTAAATCAAATAAACCAAAATAATGTAAAATTGCAAAGATTTTGTAATTAAAAAGTACAAAATCATAATAAAATGTAAAACATTCAAAACAAAACAATTTTATATAAAATAAATTTATAGCCCCAGGGATTCAAATCGCAAGAATAAACTCAAAATAGCACAAAAAGCACTAGAAAATTTGAATTCAATCATGCTAAATAGACAAAGAATATCAATTAAACCCCCAAAACCTTTCCAATTACATGGGTCATTCAAAACAACTCCATAATACCAAAAACATGCATTTCTACACCCAATTCCCTAAACAACCATTCAACAACACAAGAACAATTGAAATAAAGCATAAAAAAACCTTAAATCTATGAAATTTCAAGGGAAAATAGTTAGGTTGTGGTTTTTGGACACCAATGAGGTGGAGGATCATTGTCCAACTAAGAAAAGTGAGAGAGAAAATAAAAAATAGAATTTTGAGTAAGGGGTGATGGTCATATTACCCCTATGTTGAGCAATTTAAGGTTAATTTTAAAATAACATGAGCATATATCTCAAACATTTTATGATAGAGTGTAACATTAGTCTAAAATGTGGGCATGTATCTAGGCTATGTTAAAACAAGAACAAGAAGATAAATTACAAGGGTATGATGGGACTTAACCTAGTTGCATTAACAATAAATTTAAGAAACTTGAAATCCAAAAGGCCACTAACACCTATTATTTAAATTTTAGGAAATACAAGGGAAAAGGAAATATAATTAACACTTACCTAGTTTTAATAACATGAGCATGTTAATAGGTGTATAAGTGAATCATAGTGATTTTTCGATAACACAATCGCTAACACAGGTATGTTGACGATCGTGTTTCTTATTGTAACTTTATAAAACTTCTTCTCTTGGTGGAACATGGACGTGTCTCTAATCAAAATGAGCATATAGCTCAACACAGTCATCAACACGAGTGTGTTCCTCTCTACAACTTTTTGATTTAGCTAATTTTTCTCTTACTTTCACACCTGTAAATTAAAACATATAATCAAAACATAAAATATGAAAATGGCACACATATAACCATATCCAAACAAAAATTTATACTAAACCACAAAGTTAAAAAATAAAAGTTAAATTGCATAAAGTAAAATCTAAAAATATAGAATAAAACTAATTGAAATGAAAATTTCAAATTTCAAAGATTAGGTTGGCTGCCAATAAGTGCTTATTTAAACTCATTAGCTTGATGTTCCCACTTCAACTTACTCAATAATATCATAGGCTAAACTCCTTTCTTTCTATTAAATATAATCTAACGAGTCATTACTTATAATTTCTTAAACAACATTTGCTACTAAAAAATCAACCACATCAAGAAAGTAACATATGTCATCATGTTAAAGAATATGTCTCAAAGCCTCATATATTTTGAAAGTAACTTTTCGTCTCTCACTCTCAACATCATTTTATTGTTACTTACATTAATTATTATCTTTGCTATGGTTAAAAATGGATGACCTAATATATCAGATACTTCAATGTCCTTATCCATGTCTAATATGAAAAAATATATAGGAATATGATTTTGTTATCTTTAACTAATACATCTTCTATGATATATATAGGAATATGATTTTGTTATCTTTAACTAATACATCTTCTATGATGCCTCTAGGGTACTTGATTGACCTATTGACTAACTGTATGGCCATTCTTGTTGGCTTTGGTTCTCCTAATCCTAGTCTCTTAAATAACTTATAGGGTATCAAGTTAATTATAGCCCCTAAATTAACTAAAAAATTTTCAATTAATAAACTAATAGTTAAGAAAGGGATAATGACAGCCATCGCTAGATGTCAATTCCTCTAATTTCATTTTGTTTGATAACAGCTCCTTCAAAAATATGGCATACTTTGTCATCTACAAAAGAGTCTCAATAAAAAGTAAGTTAATCTGTAATTGTTTAAAGAGATCTAAAAACTTAACAAACTATTTGTCTATGTGATTCTTCTTTAGTTTTGCTGGATATGGAATAGAAAGCTTGAACTCTTTAGACTAACTTGGATTACTCACCATTTCTATCTGCTTCCTTTCCTTTTTCTTTGCCTTAATCTACTCCTCCTCATCTTGTTTCTTTTTCACACTTAGCTCTTTTCCACATCTAAGAGTGACTGCTTTCGCATGCTCCTTCGGGTTTGTCTCAATATTATAAGGAAGCCCCATTATGGTCTCTTAGAAATCATTTTAGCAACATTTCGTATTTGATTTTCCAAGTTATGGATAAAAGCCTCTTAGTTCCTTAATGAAGTTTCAGTAGCTTAGAGCCAATTTTCAGATGCCTAAATAAAATTTACTCATGATATCTTTTAGGCTAGGCTTCCTCTCTTACAAAGGATGTTGTTAATGAAATCTAGGTGGAGGGTTATGTCTTTGTTTCCCTTGATTCTCCTAATAAAAATTCAGGCGATTTCTCCATCCTAGTGTTGCTATATAGATTATTTTGAGATCAAGGTGCATTACCTTTTTAGTCAATATATTTGTCTAGTTTTGTTGTAGACTTAATGACTTAAGAATTTTGGCCTGCATACCCTTTTTCTCATAACTCACACCACATCATTTGATTTATTTATTGTGCAATTGATAATTTAACCATCATATTACTAAAAGCTTATACCTGAAGAGCCAAAGTCTAATCGCATTTACATCATCCACTTTAACTTGCTTATTAGGTTTAGTTCTTGTTGAATTCCACTAATAGCTATTCATAACCATCTCTTCGATCAACTCTTAGGCCACTTCAAATGTCTTGCTATTTAGGGCTCCTCCAATGGTGACATCTATCATCTACCTAGTTAAAGGATTCAGAACATTATAGAATGTTTAAATCTATAAACAATTAAGAATACTATGATGTAGGCATCTTCTTAGTAAATCCTTGAATCTCTCTTATGTATCATATAAAGTCTCTTATTCAATTGGGTCATAAGAAGAGATGTCATTCCTCATCTTCACTACTTCATTAGAAATTTTTTACATCTGATCTCAATTCATGATCGATCCTATAAAAAGAGAATTAAGCATCCTCAATAAGAAAGGAAACAATCTCAGTCTAATTGCATTATCGGTGTCCTCGTTAATCTTGAAAGTATTATAAATTTTCAAAAAATAAGTGATGTTAGCATTTGGATTCTTATCTTATATGTCATCAAATTGAAAAAACTAGTGTACCATCTATATAAAATTTGGTTTGATCTCGAAGTTATAAGTTGTAACAGTTGATCTAATGATACTATACTTAGTTCTAGTTAGGGATAACATTGTGTAATCAGCCATAATTCTTTATTATTCACTATAATATCTAGTTACATGTTCTCAAATTCTTGCTTCCACTCTTCCTCCCTTTAATAGACATTAGAATGGAATCTTGGATTCAACTAATTTATGACAATGAATAGTTGTTTGCTTTCGAATTATTGATCGTGTTGCCATAAGCATCGAAATCAATGGAATAGTCAAATGGAGGGGTAGGAAAGGTAATCTGCTGAGATAAGGATCCTAGTTCCCAAGGTTTTGTACAGCTATCCTTTTAATTTTAAAGTCTTCCTTGACTAATTCAAACAAATTGCTTTAGGTCCTAAACAAATCGAGCTTTTAAAAAAGCAATAAGAAAAATAAATAAAAAATGAACATGAAATAAATGGTTACATTAATAGAAATCAAGCGTCCTAATATCGTAATCCTTGATAACATCACCAAAAGCTTGTTGGACTCTTGTAAGTGATGTAAGTAACACAATTTTTTTACACTATAAACTGTCCAAGACTAGTGCACTCATTATTCTATGGTATTGGCTTAGAGCACCAAATGTCAATCCTATGGAGACTATGAGAATTAGTAATGACTCTATTCCTATTATCTAACTTACAATTAAGGTTTTGTTGATAATTCATATTAAAATGAAAAAATAAGAAGAAATTAATAAAATCAAAAAGCTATAATAGCAAAAGAATGAAAAATCAACCAATAAAACAAATACTACCTAGAATTTGAATCCCCTTATAACTTCTCATGCAATCATAATTCCACTATTCAATTCATTCATAAATTCATTGGGCTATGAAAATTCTTTAATTATTCTAACATTTTTCTTAAAACTATTGACATGTAATTCTAAGTTGATTAATTAAAAATTTTTCTAATTAAAAGCCTCATTAATCAATTTATGAATTTTGCTATTAGGTTTAACCCTAATCCAATAGATTTATGTCGACCTATCTCTAAGTTTGCATACAAGTCCTTTCAATTAAACTATATCTATTCATATATTAGATTTCTCAATCTCAATTGCATGAAATTATACATGAATTAACATATCAGCAATACCAATTCAAGAATAAACTAGAACATGCAATTAAATCTTAATAAAATCAAAGAATAAGTTAAATTAAACAAAGTTGCTAAAACGTCCATCATAGGGTTCATCTAATTTAGGTACCATAAAGGGTAGCTGATCAAAATATCTAACAGGATATCAAAACTAAAGAAAAAGCTGAAAATCAAGGATAACATTATTAAGATCCTTACAATCCTCAAAAACTTTACCCTAAATTGATGAAAATGTATTCCAATAGGGTTTCCTTATTTATTTCTCTTTCTTTATATCTTCCTAGGGTTTCTTATAACATTTTCCTTGCGTACTCTATCTTTTTTCACCCAATCTTTTCTTTTTAAAATTGAAATTCAAATCTAGTAAGGTACATAAGCCACAACATAGGTGTGTTGGTGACTGTGTTCTTTAAATTAATGCACAACACTATCTAGAGCTATCATATGCACAGGCATAGATGTGTATAGTCACCATGGCCCTTCTAACTACTCTACATAGGCATGTTTTGTATAAAACTCTCTTCTCATCTCCAAACTCTTCAACACTGTCATATATATTGTCATACACTCCATAACTCAATCAATACAACTCCAAATTGCTCCAAACTTGTCTAAATTCATTCCTTTTTACTCCAAGTGAGAGAAATATATCTAGAAAAATATAAACAAGATAAGTACTAAAATTAATTTAAAAATAAAATAAATAAGAAAATTGCATTAAATATGAGAATAAAAATATAGCTTAAATGTTGTTTGTCAAATATATTAATGAAAAACAAGGGACCAAGCCTTACAAAATAGGCTTTAAATACTTGCTATAAGGACTTAACGCCATACCAATACATTGCATGGCCAAGAATATGGAAGTAAATTAGAGAACTAACCAACATTTGTATCCCCTAATAAAAGGACTAATAGACACATGCTAGACAATATTCAATAGTATGAGGAGCAAGTGGAAAGCACACTCATTTTTCAACCTATAGCTAGTTGTTCCACAAGTTTTGCCTTGTATGTCAACATAAGTAGGGAAGATTCACACCTGCATTACCAGTTCATTCCATTCCTCATAATCTTCATTTTGTATGTTAAGTTGGAGAACATCATCTAACTTTAACATTATTCTCTAAGTAGAGCCCGAGATTGGAGATTGGAGGTTAAAAATAAATTATTTTATAAAGGTTATCCTTTAAATCAGTGAGTATTCTCTAACTTCATCCTCTAAATTCCATTAAGCCATTACTCTTATGCTTGTATCTCCAGACATATAAAATAGATAGATGTTGTAAGTTTATGGAACATAGGTGTAGAAAACCTTGAACTACTTGATTATTTATGTCGCTTTAGAACACTATTGAATATATTCCTTACATTTCAACATCTGCTCACCATTATTGGGAATTTGGTCACTTAAAATGTATTATTTTAATACATCAGCTACTAGTAGTATTGGAGTTGTATTCGTATATATCTTTAAGGATCTCGCTAAAATTGAACTCTTGAGGTCTTCTTATGCTTGTAAACATATGATTATTCCTCTCCCTCCATACTACATATACCAAACTCCCCATGGATAGTTTGAAGGAGGTAAATTTTTGTATGTTCCTCCATTTCCTTTACCAATCCAAAATTTCACCTTAATAAGAAGCATATCAAGAGGTATGAAATGAATAAAGTAACCTATTCCACAAGATATCATATAATTGGCATTAAAAGTAGATATGTTATAGAGTTTCAAGAATTAAATAGCAAAATAAGCACTTATCCTCTACCTGTCACCCAAACATTTCTTCCTTTGTTGACAATTTAACATGAATAGCTAACTATAGTATAAAAGCCATTCTAGGAATTGCTTGAGAAAACTAGACCAATCGGTGATAAGGCAACTTTGGAGCTCTAATTGTTATCATTTTCATGTATGATTTATTAGAGAAGACTCTTGATTGGTTAATAGCCCAATAAATATGATCTTCAACAACTATATTTGCTAACTGTCTGTGTAGTAAATCTTACAATCTGATTTTAATTGGAAGTTCTAAATTGAATTGATTCTCCTAAATTACTTGTTTCATTGTGCCTTGATAAGGGATTATTTTCCTTAAATGAGAAAATGAGGTATTTTCCATCAATGTACCTATTGGACTCTAATTAATATGCCAAAATAAAGCTTTAAAACCATTATACAACTTAGTTTTGAACCAAGGTTCCTAAACTGTAGACCAACAACTTCTGTTTTATTGATTAATAAATATATTATTTTCCTAGTCGATATTTTGAGTATAGTGCAATACACATAAAGTGCATATGGAAATATGTCATGCTAGTTATACTATAAAATCACCATTTTCTAAATATTCTTCTTTATGTTCTTAATTATGACTTCCATTATACCATTTATTTTAGGAATGAATTTATGTGACTAGTTTTGAATTATTTACAAAGTTTTTGAATTATTGTGGCATTTAGATTAGGAGTATTACTTGTGATAATTTTTCTAAACAACCTTTAACGATAATTGATATCTCACTTAATGAACTTATTGAAGACTTTGTGTGACTTAAGAGTATAAGTCGACTTCATTTCACTTAGTGAAGTTATCTTTTACAACTAGTATGAATCTATGACCGTTTGATTGAGATAAAAATATAAATTCTCCACATTGAAAATGGTTAAGGAAAGGACATTCTATGAAAGGAGGAAGCTTGTAAATGCTTCAATTTTTTTGTATAAATTTAGCAAAGGTGAGAGTTGTTCATCTACTGAATGCAATCTCGCTCTATGTTTAGCCAATAATATTCCATTACAAAATCAATTAGGCAATTTTAAGACTACCTAGATGATTCGTGTATGACTTTTCATGTACTTCTCTTATAATCTAGCTCACCTTGCTATTAGTCACAAAGCAAAAGAGATCATCAAAATTCATTTTGTATACCAACTCTCCACTTAACAAGAAATTCATTACAAGTATCCTGAATTCATTCTTCTTTATGAAATTTTCTCTTGAAGGATATTTGTTAATTTGTATGAGGTTTTTGTCAAAATAACATGGATTTCTATCAGGATGAATATTTACTACTAAAAAATATACTAGTTTAGACCTTTTCCCAATTTAAAGAGGTTAAATTAATAATTCTATACTAATTTTTTTTCAAAGAAGCCAAAGTTGCTAATGCATCAAAAAATTGATTTTTTTCTTTAGAGAATTGAAATAATTCAACTTGTTAGTCTCCAAATTGGACACGAAAGTGGGGTAAATTATGAGTGTTTATTTTATACCCTATTTTTATACTAATGAGTGGTTATAGAAAACTCATATAAAATAATTTTAGGACAAACAAATTAATAGTAAAAGAGAATAAGGAAGAAAAGACAAAATCAATTTGTATTGGTTAGTCTAAACAACTCTTGGCCTATGTCTCGTTAAGCTTCATTTAATAATTTACTATCTTCTTCTTTTAATAAGTGAAGAAAAATCCTCCACACAATTTATTCTTTATCATCGGTGAGGAGGAATCCTTACAAATCTTGTTTAAGTTCAAAAGGAACCCTCAAAATATGTAACTAAGTAGTCTCTCTAATTTCTACACTAGTATGTCAAAAATCCTTCGCATATTTCATATATAGTCTATTTATTCTTAAAACAACTCAAGATAGTAGTTGAAAACAAAAACTAGTTGCTATAACTATTGCCAATATACCACAATAGTTGAAAATATAGTGGCAAACTCATGATACATGTTATTAAAAGACATTAATTGACCATATTGATACATTGACCAACAAATGTACCCAAAACTCTAACGTTAGTTACCCAAATCACCATATTTTTGACCAAACATCTTGAAACAAGTTTTTCAAAATTTTTCACATTCTTTCGATGATCAAAATACGTTTCTTTTGTTGCATCGAGAGAGTTTTTCTTTAAAATCTTCTCAAATTTTCTTTTAATTATGAAATAAATTATATACAATATGCCTTAAGTGCAAATGATTATGCAATGAATGCCCTTAATTTATTTAATTGATCAAGATAAAGTTACAAGGAGTATAATGACTTGCTTAAATATTAATGTGCTTGATTCCTTCTTATTCTTGTTCTTCACTTAAATTCTCTTGTATGTACTCTTAAATTGCATATGTACTCCACTTTACTCATTTTCTTTATCCTTTAATTTCTCAATTGATTAAATTATCTTCTTTTCTCACTTTACCTTTTATTAAACTTGATTTCCACACATTACTAAAAGTAAAAACATCCGTATAACTTACTTAAAGCTTCATTTATACTCTGTTAGCAGATGAGCAAAGACTAACAACCAAGGACAATTTTAACTTTGGTTCAAAATGTGGCCTTTAAGCCATATATAAATTGACGATAAATCTTGAAGTAGGTAATGCAAAGTTCACGAAAGCTGTTGGGCATACTAACTTCACAATTTGGAGAAATTATTTCATGCGGTAGGCAATTAAACGATTTGATAGCCTTAAAGCAGTACATATTGCGAGTTGAGACTCATCATAATCAGAAAATATTACAAACGCAAAATATATCTGCATGTATAATTCCAAGAGACGTTTTGTTTCAGTCATCTTCAATGTATATGGTTTCTTGCTGAAATAACCCACCAAACAGCTTCCTCACCTCAGCCTTTGACTCTGTACCTTTAGGTTTCGGCTTCGGCTGTTCCTTTGACTTGAAAGAAAGTTTTGGGATAGATCGTGTGGTAACAGCTTTCTGGGCTGATAGAGAACGGGCCTTGGCTTGTCCTCGGACAGTAGCAATCTGCACTTTTGGTTCCGCATCGTCATTACTCCTTTGAGCAACAGTTGTAATCTGAGAGCTTAGTTTTTCCCAAGAGAAACCCGATCCAATGTCCTTTGCTCTGCTCAAGAGGTTTTCCACTGAAGCTCCTGTAGCTTCTGCCTTTTTCTGGGCTTCATCAGCGAGGCTAGAAGTTTTAGATTCTTCTTCGAGCTTCTTTGCTGCCTGAGCAGCTTCGCGAGCTTCCTCAGCAGCTATCCTTGCCTCTTCCTCAGCTTTTTCCTTTGCCACCGTTGCTGCATACACTTTTCTTCTTTCATCTTCAGGAACAGCTCTATATACAACAACCGTGGCAAGTATATAACAAATTTAATTTAGGGCAATGACAATGTAAGATTTTTTCACAATCACAATTTTACCTGAAAAGCTCACCCACAGACTTTGATGGTGCCGATGGATCACTATAAACTTCCACCACCTAATATAGTTAAACAAATACTTCGTATATCGGTTACTGCACTGGTCTATAAGTGAAGAAATCAACAAATGGACCATCCCAAAATCCCAAGGTTTGTATAATATAATGTACCTTATTTTCTGCCACTGCTGTATTGCAGAAAACATCTGCCACTAAAGAAGCTATCTGAGACTTGGCTACCTGATAATGAAAGTCAAAAGACAACAGATGAGAAACACATAAAGTGAAGTAGTATATGGCCCCAGGCAAACTTAAACTAAAATGTTAACAATGAAACAAGACCAATTGCATACATTACATTACTTTGAAGTCGTTTTGATGGGTGCTTCCTTCAGTCGACACGACAAGATTGTAAGAACTTTCTGGCGAAAAATCCTCTGTTAAACTTGTCTTTATGAAAGTGTAGTTCACATCTGTTTCAATTAATTTCTGCAAGAACTCGGGTATACTGAGTGGCTGAGATGGCGAGAGCAGGTTGTTAAAGAATGACGTGATGCCATCTAACACATTGTAAGTTGACTGACCAGCTGCGTTCCCATCATAAACTATGGCAACATGGCCAACTCCTGCTAACTGAGCAGCTTTGATCACTTGCAGGGCATCAGAAGTGGAGACATCAGTCGAGGGACCATCTTCGGCCGGACCAATTGTGACTACAACTTTGCTTGCATTGCCAATTGCTTTGGCAATAGATTCTGCATCTTGGAAGGTTGACTCCACAGCATTCAGACGCTTCGATTCTTCTTTGGATATGATCTGGCACATGCAGTCAATAGAAGGGGTTTAAACTATGGAAAAACTTAACATCACGTTTGATTAGCTTAGCTACAGACTGGAGGTTCTAATAGGATCACTGGATTAACAACAATTATGAAGCCAGAAATAAACCAACTTTTCAGTCATCATACAATTAGAATGACACGCTATTTTCATTCAAATCCCAAATTCAGGTAAAACAACTTCCCTAGTTCTCACATTGTATTTTGCAGCCAGAAGAGCCAATTCCTGAGCAGCACCAAGCTCGGAAACTCCAGCTCTAACACTAAAACCTTGACGCAACAATGTTTGAGAAATGCGAACACCAGCCTGTCCATTAGCTCCAGCAACAAACACTGTCCCAGGATCTTTCCTTCTTGGGTTACCAAAAGATATTCCTGAAGCAGGACTACTCACAACAGGGACCAAAGATTTCATATCAGGAACTTTGCTAAAGTCGAATTTGAACGGACTTGAATTTACTGGGCCATCAGTTTGGCTTCCTTCTGAATCATTTTTTGGCTTGCCAAGTGGAAATGGAGAGAAGGGTCCTGCTCTTTTGGCAAAGACGGTAAGTTTTGGAGCCTTCAAAGAGAGCCGGGAATGAGGTGTGGTGGACAGAAGGAAAGAATTGGAGGATAGTGTTGGAGCCATGGAAATGGAGAAATGACAAAAGGAGGAAAAAAAGCTAAATGTTGACACCCTCCTCCAAGTCTATGATTTTTTCCATTTGATTGAACATTTCATCATATCCGTAGGCGTCAAATTCTTCTGGTGCGTGTTATCCGGATGGGGGTCAAAGAAAGCTAGCGAATGGAGTGAAGCCACGTAATTTAGGTGTTTATCTCCTGGGAAAATTTTTCCGCCAGACATTTTGTTGAGCAGATTTTTAGTCAATTGGCAATGCCGTATGATAATTAGTAATATAATGGCTCAAGCACTATCTTGGCTGTAGTTCTCGTAACTGTTTTCTTTCAAGTGATCAAATTAGGATGAAAATGACCTATGAAGTAATCACATAGATGTGAGGCTCATCTTAAAATTTAACCATATTACATTTTATTCATTACATATTTAAAACTCAATCCTACGGGCAGTTTGTTTCCATTTTTATTTATGATTTTTTATTTTTATTTTCATATTTAGTAAAAAAAATTTACTTGTTTGAGTTTTTAGTTTCTTTTTTTATTTTGGTTTCTTCCAGTTTCAAAAAATTATAAAAACCATAAAAAGTAGTTTTTGTTTTCTAATTCTGTTTTTTTCATAATCTAATTTACTATCATTTAAATATATATTCTTTAATCATTTAATTGTTAATAAAAATTATGAATAATTTAATTCAAGATTATATATTTAATAAAATAAAATTAATTATCAATAAAAATATGAATAATTTAATTTAATTTAATTTTCATAATTAAATTATATGTAATTAAATTTTAATAATTATTAATAAATATAACTAAATTTAAAATATATAAATATTCAAATAAAATTTGATTTAATAATTAAAATATATTTCAAATAAACATTAATTTATAAATAAAATTTTAATTTTTAAATTATTTATTTTATTAAAATAACATAATTTTATTAATAGTTTGTTAATAAATATTATATAAGAGATTAAATAAATATATTTTATAAAAATAAATTATCTTTAAGTTTTATCTAATATTTAATTATTATCAGTGATAAAAATAAATTTCATTAACATTGACAACTAAACATGTTTTTGTTTTTATTTGAAAGAAAAACATAAACAAAAAACAAAAAATGAAAACTAAAAACTACAACAGAAAAACAGAATTATAACCAAACGAACCCGAAGTCTTTTTTTTTCGGGGGTAAAAGGGATAAATAAAACAATAAGCTACTGCCTTAAGAAAGCAATCGAATGCTGATCATTTCAGAACAAAGCCTTCATCCCAGATTTGGAGAATCCCAAACTGTCTACCGATGATCGCTAGATGACCCTTGACGAGCCAAAAAAATATGCACATTAAATTGCTTCTCTCAACACATGAGTTGAGGATCGAATCTCTACAACTAGAGGCAAGTAGGGGTGAAATAAATGACAAGGCTTATTAACAAGAGTCAATGCGTCTAAGGAATCGGACTGGATAAAAACATTCTGTTGTTGGCGTACTGTTGTCTCAAGATAAACATCCCATTGCATATTTTAGCCAGAAATTATGCCCAAGGATACAACGGGCTTCTACTTACCATAGGGACATGTATGATATCACCCAAGCAGTGGCGAAGTAGAGGCAAATTTACTTAGTCGTCGTTTCACTATACTTACCAACCAACAATCATTAAAGAATCTTATTGACCAGCTTATTCAAACGTTGGAGCAGCAAAAGTGGCTAAGCAAATTAGTTGGATATGATTTTTAGATTGAGTACCGTGTAGGAAAATTGAATGCTACAACCGATGCACTCTCTCGGGTATCTTTTGCCCATCTGTTTCCACTTTCTACTATTGCTTTTGATTTTATTGACAGTTTGTGGCAAGCCACCAGTAACAGTGCGGAATTATTGGATTTGCAAAATCGAGTGGCTACAGATGCTAGTCTCCTGCTTCACTTTTCTGTTAAGGAGGGGTTGGTTTTCTTTCCGACTAGTTCTTCCTACTGACTCTCCTTTGCGGTTTCAACTTTTACAGGAATTTCATGCCTCTTTGTTAGGTGGCCATGCTGGTGTTACAAGGACTTTTCACCGTTTATCCTTGAATTTTTATTAGAAGACGATGAGGGCTGATGTCAAGGAGTTTGTTGCAAATTGCCAAGCATGCCAGCGTATGAAAGACACATCTCTGAAGCTTGCTGGCCTGTTGTAGCCACTGCACTTGCTGGATATGGTATTTGAAGGGATATCCATGGATTTTCATCACGGGGTTACCATCTTCTAAAGGTAAAACTGTTATTTTGGTGGTTATTGATCGTTTATTTAAATATAGTCATTTTATTGCTATGGCTGCACCTGTTACCAGTGAATCTGTCGCTGTTGTCTTTGTTTATGAGGTTATTCGGTTACATGGTATTCCAACTTCGATAGTTACCGATCGTGACCTTAAATTTCTAACTCCATTTTGGAAAGAAATTAATCGTTTGCAGCTAAATTTCTAACTCCATTTTGGAAAGAAATTAGTCGTTTGCAGGGCACCATTTTATCTCCTAGCACTTCATACCATCCCAAACGGATGGAAAAACAGAAGCATTGAACAAAGTATTGGAGATGTAATTAAGGTGTTTAGTTGGTGACAACCAGACGTCTTAGTCTTCTTATTTACCTTGGGCGGAGTATTGGTACAATACATCCTACCAAACAGCAGCCAAGTTGAACCCATTTGAAGCCCTTAAGGGAAGACCTCCACTAACATTAGTGAGGTATATTAGAGACTCCGCTGGCAGTCCACTTGTAGATACACAATTGCAACAACGAGAGGATATTTTGAAGCAGCTCAAGCACAGTTTACTTCGTGCACGGCAACGCATGAAAGCTTATGCCAACCAGAATCGCAAGGACCTCCAATTTGATGTAGGCGATTGGGTTTATATGCATCTGCAACCGTATCATCAGAATTCCATTCGGCTGCGACATCATAATAAGCTTGGGCCACGGTATTTTGGTCCCTTTTCGGTTGTTAAGAAGATTGGGGCTATTGCTTACAAATTAGACCTTCCGAAGGTGGCTCGCATTCACCCTGTTTTCCACATTTTTTTACTTCGCAAGTGTGTTGGTGTTCCTTCACAACAGGTGACACCACTTCCTCTTGTAGACACTACTGCTACTCTCATTTTGCAACCTGCTGAGATTTTGGGCAAGAGGCTAGTGACTAAGGGTGCCCCTTCAGTGGAACAATGGCTGGTTCGTTGGGATGGTTTAGATGATTCTGCTGCCACTTGGGAAGACAAGGATCAGATGCTTCGCATCTACTCTTGCTCGAACCTTGCAGACAAGGTTCTTTTTCCTGCGGAGAGAAATGTTGTGAATTAGTGTCGGACCCCATTTTCGGAGCCTAACTATCTGAAATATCAAAGACGTGAACGTATTATCCTATAAGGTTGTTTCCATAGGATCTTTCTAGCCCAAAACCAATTCCGACAGTGGAATCACAAATTGACTTCTTCAGAACAATTGTAACTCCATGTCTCTAGTTCATTATGAGACAATTGGCATAACTTTTGACAGAGATGTCAGATTTAGACCATTCAAGTACGGTTCGAAGAGAACTTCGATTTCTACAACTTTCGTGAAGACCTCGAAGAGAGATTTTTCCATTTAGAGAGTCAAAATTTTCACATTTTTAAAACTGTCCCGAGAAGGTCCGTCTAATAGACATAATGTCCCTCCAAAGGGACATGAACTGAAACAAAACCCGAGAAAGTTCGTCTAACGGACATAATGTCCCTCCAAAGGGACATGAACTGAAACAAACCCAAGAAGGTCCGCTTAATGGACATGATGTCCCTCCAAAAGGACATGATGTTCCAGATTTCTAATCCTTCAACCATATCTAACACCTCTCATACATATCCTATCATCCCTACTTCAATTTCCTCATCATTTTCACCTCCATTTCATCTCTAACTTACCACACTCATTCTTCTTTCCATTCCAAAACACAATGGAACTCATTTTCTCTTAACTCAAGCAAAGAAAAGTCTATACAAATGTCCAATATTCACCCTGTGCAGCGTCACTAACTTGTAATAAGCATAACTCTCAACTCCGATATCCAAAAATTCCATACTTTACACCATTGGAAAGCTAGAAAGATAAGCTACAACTTTTATGAACACTACTATGGCTAATTCTACCTAAATCAATACAGTTTTTTCCTTTGAAGTCACAAAAAATTTCTACACTTATGGAAGACTTGAAATAAGAAATATACAACTACCAAATGACTAAGCACATACACATTGGAAACTTCTTCAATTCTTCATTCATTTCCAAATCAAAAATGAAGTTCATACAT
>JANQBM010000220.1:16082169-16096811 GCA_025594535.1 Erythroxylum domingense | reverse complement strand
ACAAGTACAAAATTAATAATGATAAAAATAATAAAAATAATAAGAATAATAATAAGTCAAAGTCAATAATAATAATAAAGAATTTAATAATAATAATACTAATAAATATAATTAATAATAATAAGAACATTAATAATAATAATAATAACAAATTAATAAATTGAATAAGAATAATAAAATTAATAATAATAACAATAAATTAATAATCATAATAATTTTAAATAATAATAATAATAATAATATTATTATTATTATTATTATTACCAATAAAATGAATAATTATACTAATAACTTTTAATAGTAAGTACGAAATTAATAATAGTAAGTACAAATAATATTAATAACTAAAAATAATAATAATAATAATACAATTAAAAATTAAGAAGAAAATTATTAATAATTAATACTAATAATAATAATAAATATAATTAAGGAATTTATTAATTATAATAAATATAATGGCCATAATTAATAATAAGAAGAATAGTAATAAGTAGAAAATTAATAAAAATAATAATTTATATTAACAAGAATTATAAGTATTATAATAAAATTAATAATCATAAGAGTCATAATTAGTACAAAATAATAATAATAATTAATATTAATAAGAATAATAAAATTAATTATAATAAGAAGAAAATTAATAATAATAAGAATTTTAATATTGATAATAATAAATATAATTAAGGAAATTAATAATAATAAATATAATGGCCAAATTAATAATAATAACAATAACAATAAGTAGAAAAATAATAATAATAAGTACAAGATTAATAATAATAATAATAAATAATAATAAGAATAATAAATTTTTTAATAATAAGAAGAAAATTAATAATAATAAGGAATTTTTTATTAATAATAATAATAATAATAATAATAAACGAATTTAATATTAATAATTAATATATTTAATGATAATGAGAATAATAATAAGTAGAAAATTAATAATAATAATAATAATAAATATTTATAAGAATAATAAATTCTATAATAATAAGAATAAAATTAATAATAATAAGGACTTTTTAAATAATAATAACAATAATTATAATTATACAAAGTAAGTACAAATAATAATAATAATAATAATAACAATAATAATAATAATAATAATAATAATAATAAGGATAAGGATAAGGATAATTTGATCTTTTTGTTATTTATTCCTTTACCATTCCAAGTTTAAATTTTCAAACCAAACATTGGCATGGAATTGCTTATCTATTCTATTTTTTGAACCAAACAAAGTAATACCCATTCCATTCTATTCCTGGTTTTTTCTATTCCTAAAGAATAACTATTCTATTCCTTACCTATTACATTCTTTGAACCAAACAGCCCATAAGAAAAAATAGAGTATTTTGATTGAAAATCGACAAAAGGTTCTTCCACAATACAATAAAGAATAATTTATTTGAATTATAATGACCTAGAACATAATAAAAAGGATAAAAACGTCATTTTAGTCCTAATTAAAGTAAAATACAATAATTAAATAAATAAATAGATTTTTAATCTAAAGCTCTGCGTCAGTCCCCTCCACTTGTAAAGAACTTGACCTCGAGTTATACACTGGATAACCTAACTTGCACTTCGATAAGTAGGGGTAAATATCCACAATATTAAAGGTTGGGTTGATGTTACCCATCCACAAATGTAACTAAATGACATATGCATTGTCATTAATTTTCTTCACAATCTTGAATGAACCATACTTCTTGGCCTTCAACTTGTAGTGATGCTCAGTAATCCACTTCTTGTTCATAAACACCATTACTTCATCTCCCACCTCAAACACTTGATTCTTCCTATATGGGTCCATATTAGCCTTATACTTCGCATTAGCTTTTTCAAGTAGTTCCTTCCCCTTGAATTGTATTTCTTGGGTTTCTTTAGCAAACTTGGCTGCACTCGCATGGATGTTAACATTTTTAGGTAATTGAATAAGGTCTAGTCCATGATTTGGTACCTTAGTGCAAACTACAGAGTATGGAGATCGACCAGTAGGGTTATGGATAACATTGTTGTAGGCAAACTCAACTTGTGCTATAAGAAAATTCCAATTTTTCGGTTTATCACGACAAATACATCACACTAAATTACCCAGAGTCTTATTCACCGCTTCAGTCTGTCCATCGGTATGTGGGTGAGCTGTGCTACTATACTTTAAGGATTAATCAAATATACCCCACAAAGTTCTCCAGAAAGTGTCTTTAGACGTAATTGATTTTGGAATCCCATGGAGCCTCACCACCTCTCAGAAAAATAGTTTAACAATGGTTGTCGCATCTACTATCTTATTATATGGTAAAAAGTGCGCCATCTTAGAGAATCTGTCCACCACCACAAAAACTGAATCCATGCCCTTTTGCGTTCTTGATAAACCCAGTACAAAGTCCATGAAAAGGTCTTCCCAAATATTGTCAGGTACAGGTAATGGCATATATAAACCTGCGTTTGATGTATGACCTTTATAAGTTTGGCAAATCTGACACCTAGAAATAATAGAAACAATGTCTCTCCTCAATTTAGGCCAAAAATGCCATTTACGTACTTCTAAAGTGTCCTATCTCTACTCAAGTGTCCAACTAACCCTACTTCATATAAGTCTCTAATTACCTTCTCCCTCATTGATGTCCTCGAGAGGCATAGTTGGTTACCTCTCATAAGGAGCTCATCATCAATGTGGTAGTCTTTATACGACTTCTCTCCTTGACAAGTTTGTCATATTCCTTTGAAGTCTTCATCATCAACATATGTCTTTCAAGTATTTGAAACCTTCAATCTCAACTATTAGCGTTTTGATCATGACTACTCGTCGACTCAACTCGTCTGCCACTACATTGTTTCTCCCAACTTTATGGACAATTTTATAGGGGAACTTGCCACTACATTGCATCTTGGTCCTCAACTGCTTCTGACTTCCCAAATACATCAATGCTTAGTGATCGGTATAACGAATAAACTCCTTTCTAATTAAGTATTGCTCCTATGTCTTCAAAGCCCTCATCATGGCGTAGAACTCCTTATCATAGGTAGCCCATTTTTGCCTTACCTCGCCTAGTTTATCACTAAAGTATGCCACAGGCCTTTTCTCTTGGGATAATACTGCCTCAATACCTATCCCACTCACATCACATTCCATTTCAAATAACATTTCAAAGTCTGGTAAGGCTAGGACCGATGTTGACATAGTTTCTCCTTAATAAGGCAAATCTTTGTTTTTTCTCTTCTTCCCATCTAAACTTTCCTTTCTTCAGACAGTCCGTAATAGGAGCTACAATGCTGCTGAAATTCTTAATAAACCTCCTATAGAACGTTGCCATACCATGAAAACTCCTCACATCTCAACGGTTCTCGGTGTAGGTCAATTTCTAATGGGCTTTACCTTATCTTCATCCACTCAGATTCCATTTTTTCCCAAAACGTATCCGAGGAATAGCAAATTCTCCGACATAAATAGGCATTTCTTCAAGTTGGTATATAATTGATTTTCTCTTAAGGCCTAGAATAAAGGCTAAAAGCTCAAATTTGGACTTAACTTTTTTGAGTTTGATCAGTTTGAGACTTAAACTTGTAACTTGCTCATAGAAGGTCTAAAATTTCATGAATAGGCTCAATTTAAGACTTTTAAGACAAAAATTAGGGCATGTTTTATATGCGCCATTACATGCAGGTCAGTTAAGAGTTTTAAATTAACTCTTTAGGTTTAAATTAATTATTTCTAGGTATAAAGTCTCTTGAGGTTCAGGTTTATCCGAAAAGTTAACCCTCAAGATGCGACCCATATATTGCTGAGAAAGGACATAAACACTAAGTTATCATAATGGAAACAATCACACTGCGACAGGGGAGGAAGGGAGTTCTTAGTTCTTACACTTTCATCAAGATTTTCAATAACTGAATTACAATCGTCAATGCTACTCATGGTCACGAATGCAAAACCTCTACTCTAAGTTATCATAATGGAAACAATCACACTGCGACAGGGGAGGAAGGGAGTTCTTAGTTCTTACATTTCCATCAAGATTTTCAATAACTGAATTACAATCTTCAATGCTGCTCATGGTCACGAATGCAAAACCTCTACTCTTTCCTGTCTCCCTATAATAAAGAACCTATCAACCATTCTTTTTTCAATATATAATTCTCTTGAAAAATAGAGATTAGCAGGTACTTGAAGGTGTGTGTTTAAATTTATAAGCATAATTAACCATAATTGTAATACACATATCAGAACAATGATACTATAGATCAATGTTCTATCATTGTCACTTTTCAATCTCTAGTAAAATTTAATGTACTTCACTGACGCAAACAATATCATCTGGATTAGCTCTTAACATTCTTCAAGCACTTGAAAGTTGATTCCTTAAAAGAACTAGGTTCATTCACACATTCGTAACTCTGAACTGGAGGTGTTTGCTATAAAGGCATATAACAATAAATTTACTGTGATATAGGGAAAGTAAGTGCAAAGCTTTTACAATCTGTCAAACCTTGATCATTACTATCAAATACTAAGAATAATTCATCAAATATACATACATGTATATTTAATGATCAAAGCTATAAGTGCCCCAACAGATATGATTATTGTCAACATCAACACAATTGACAAATCTTTGTGAAGAGAAATCAATCAGTAAACATAAAAGTTTTATGATTAAAACAGTAATAATTCTTTTGGATTCACAAAACAATTTAAGATAGACATGGCACATTGAGAAAGAAAAAGGAAATGTATGTGCATGTTGTGACCTACCTCAATTAGTTCTGGACTGCCATAGTCTTGAATTATCCCAATAAGTTGCGCACTGTCAACATTATAAGGCAAATTCCCAAAGTAAAGTTTAGTGCTCACGGTCTCTCCTGTAGCTTCTGCTACATCTGCCACATCTCGTTGATCTCCATTGTCAACTTGCTAGTCTGCTTCAGCTAAAGTATCCTCTTCGACAGGAGCAGTAGCACCAGCCTCTTCCTGAGCAACAGTAGGAGATACTCTAGACACACGACATGAGACTACATTAAGTGGACAAAATTGTTCTATGGGATAATAAGAATGAGACATGGGAGCCAACATGATCTGAGTTGATGAGAGTTTAAGAAAAGACTCAGTTGGACAGTAGTGCTTATTGGCAAGTGTGCATTTGAGAGTCTAAATGGACGGTGAGAAAGAAAAGTCTACGGCCACAGCAACGATCGTAGCCATGATGGTGTTGATGGTGATGGTGGCTTAGAGAGTTGATGGGAAAAGAAAGAGAGATGGGGTGGGAGTGGAAGGATATTTTAGATTTGTTAAGAGCTTGACCCGTGTAAAGACTAAAGACTAATTGACCTGAATGTAACGGCACGTGTAAAACAAATCCTAATTTTTGTCTAAAAAGTCTTAAATTGAGCAGATTCATGAAATTTTAGACCTTCTATGAGCAAGTTACAAGTTTAAGTCCTAAACTGATCAAACTCAAAAAGGTTCAACCCCAATTTGAACTTTTAACCCCTAGAATAAATGCCTTAAATGTCCCACATGCTTTTTAATAGATCTACTATAGATAAGAATATCATCAAAATAAACAACCATAAACTTACTGATGAAAGGTCGCAACACTTGGTTCATAAGACGGATAAAAGTGCCAGGTGTATTGGATAATCTGAAAGGCATGACCAACCACTCATATAGGTCATCCCTTGTCTTGAAGGCTATTTTCTACTCATCTCTAGGCCTTATTCTTATTTAATGGTACCCACTTCGAAGATCAATTTTAAAGAAAATAATGGCTCCACTCAGCTGATCCAACATATCTTCAAGTCTCAGAATGGAAAATTTATAGCCAATAGTGATTTTATTGATCACTCTACTGTCAACGCACATCCTCCAACTCCCATCCTTCACTGCGGAAGTAATGCTGGCACTGCACACAGACTCATACTCTCTCAAATATGGCCTTTACTTATCAACTCCTTTACTTTCTATTGTAGAATCTCATTCTCTTTTAGGCTTATCCTGTAATGAGGTAGATTAGACAAACTAGCTCCTGGAACTAAGTTAATATGATGCTGGATATTGTGCCTAGGTAGTAATCCCTCTGATAAGTCCTCTGGAGTCACATCTGCAAACTCCTCCAATATAAATTGCACTTATTGAGATACCACAGGCTCGGGCTTGCTTTCTACTAGCTCTTGCCCTTTAACTAATAACAGATGTACCTCTTTTGTTTCCTTTATCTCACCAATAAGTTTGCCTCGAGTATTCTCAACATATAACAAAGGCTTCTATATCTTTCCTTGAGACTTCATGCCATTGATAGGTACTAAAGTATAATTTATGTCATCTTTTACAAAATGTTATGTATTTTTCCTTCCCGAATGCATCGCATCTACATCAAACTGTCATGGTCTTCCAAAAGGATCTGACATGCATCCATCTCTACTATGTCACAGTAGTGCTCATCCTGATACTTTCCAATATAAAAAGTCACTTTACATCGTTCTTTAACCAGAATCTGTCCAACCTCCTTAATCCACCCAATGCTATAAGGATCTGGATATGGCTCGGTAGTCAACTTTAACTTCTTCACAGTAGCTGCACTTATAATATTTTCCTGACTCCCTTCATCAATGATCAACTCACATAAATTCCCTAGCACCAAACACCTTATACAAAAGAGCTTATGTCTTTGCAAATCACCATGTTCCTTGCGAGATATCATCAATCTTCTGACAACACACACACATGTCTCCTCATCCTCTTCTCCCTGCTACCATCACCTTCGAGCCTACACACTTCCTCTTCATCTTCTTCTTCTTTTTGTTCCACCATGTTTACCACTTTCTTTTTTGGACACTCATTAGATTTGTGCCCTAGCTCGCCGCACCTATAACACGTTGATGGAGCTGGTTTAGTATACGGGGTTGGTGGGTTTGGAAGTTGTTGGAGTTACTTTGTTTAAGCTCCTGCCATTAGTGCTTCCCTTGCCAACACTATTCCTCGTAAGGGTTGTAGTAACCACCTCCTTTCTTTTATCGCCTAAACTCTTCTCACTTGTTTGCTTAAACTCCCGTTGCTTCTCCTTCAGTATAGATTCAGCTTTCATAGCTAAATTTCTCACTTCTTGCACTGTAAACACCATCTGGATTCCTATCTTCTTCCTTATGTTCGATCCCAACCCTCTCAAGTAGCGTAAGGCTTGTTGAGGTTAAGATTCAAATAACTGGTTGCAGGCTGCCAACCTCTAAGCAATTGCTTCATCCTCCTCCAGTAAGAAACCGAATTCTACCATTCTCTCCTTCTTGACTCCCGCAATAGCTCCCACCATACAGAAGCTCCCCCCTTTAGACGGTAGGCCACTAACTTCACTTTCCTATCTTTTAAAATCTCTGTATAATCAAATAATCTCTCTACCTCCTCTAACCAATCAAGAAAGCCTTCAATATCGAGATCTCCATTAAAAGATGGGATATCTACCTTAAGTTTATACTGATAGTCTCCTCTTTGTCTTGGTTGGATGGCTTCTTCCTCATCACTGGAACTATTTTCATGATTTCATGACATGAGGTTTTGAATTTGAGGATGCCTCAGAGGGTCACTTTCCTGAATAACTGGTTCCTCAATTCTTATCCTCGCAACAATGCTTGCAACTAGTCCTGAATCAACACCAGCTGTTGTTCCATATTACAAATTGACTCCTTAACTTTGGGTAACCAACAAACATCATTATTGGTGTTGACCATTGTCAGATGAACAAACCTTGGGTTTTCAAGGCTCTAATACCACATGATGTAGCGCGAAAACGTAATACTCTAATCCAAGAGTACAGAAAATGCAGATCTAATCCAAGATCTACAAAGAACTCAAAAGGTAGATGAAGATCTTAAGAGAAATAGAGTATTTTGATTGAAAATAGGCAAAATGTTCTTCCGCAATACAATAAAGAAGTATTTATATAAGTTATAATGACCTAGAACCTAATAACAAGGATAAAAGCGTCCTTGTAGTCCTAATAAAAGTAAAACACAATAATTAAATAAATAAATAGATTTTCTAATCTAAAGCTCTGCGTTAGAACTGGTTAGATTAATTCGCTAATACAAAAATATCTAATTCTTTTTATCTCATTAGTTGCCCCTTCACCATTTCATTTTTCACGACTGACGATTTCAGATTTCGTTCTTTGTCTCAGACGCAACTTCCTTCAGAAACACAATCATGTTTATTTATTATTAGTTCATCATATAATAATAGATATTGGTGTATTTTTTATTTCAATAAAATATTTTATTTTTACTTATTTTTATAAGTTTTATTTCTTATTTATTATATATCGATTTTATAACGGTTTTATTATTGGTTGAACCTTTAAACTTTAAATTTTTCCTTTAACTGGTTTGATGTCTGGTCTAATTTTTAAAACATTGATTAAAATAAAAACAAGTGTCCTAGAATAGATGTCGTAAAGACAAGGAAAACCGATGAAGAAAATAAAAAGGCATGAAAATATCCTTAATTAACAATATCAGAAAATGAAAAATAATAGAGAAGAAAAGACGTAGAAGTGATAAGTTAGGATAAGAAGAAAAAGCAAAGATCGGCGACATATGCCTTTTCAGTTGCCGCTAACGAACTTTGCAGTTTTAGGCGTCGATGGCCTAGTGCTGTCGGTTTTCTTTGTTATATTCATTTCATGAATTTCATTTTCATCTATCTATTTTTTTTAATAGACTTAAATCTCTCTGTTGGCAGTTGGGAGAAAAATTAACTTAAAATTTTAACATACTCTCAATTCCGATAACTGCGAATAATATTTATTAACACGATGATTCGTTCTTTCTAGCTGACGTTTTATATTTTACAGAAGACGGTAAACTTGAAACTCATCGTTAGGGTAAAAAGCAATTTAAAAGAATAAGTTAAGTCTTTGGCTGTTTGGGCAAAAATTTACTGGATCATATTCTAATTATATAAAATTCGCAATTAGAGAAAAAGGCACTCCCACCAATCTGGCCGTTTCAAAAAAGAATGTCTTCCGCAATGAAATCTGTTAACAGCCTCTTTGGAATTCAACAAATTAGATTTAATTCATTAATTTTATGTAATTGAATTCAATTCATGCATTTAGAATGCTAAAAAAAAGATGACTTGAATTCAACCACGTAATTAAATCTCATTTGTCTTATGAATTCAATTCACATCTCAAATAGTCCGATTTTGTGTGTGTTTTAAAGAGTCAATTCTTTTCAAAACATTAAAAATTCTTTGTCCAAATATACTCTTCATAAATATAAATATTACTATAAAACACACGCACATTAATTATATATTATTTTTATTTAAGAATAAAAAAGTCATATAAAGTAGTTAAATTTATTTTTATTGTTTTCCAAATAATGTAATTAAATTCAATTATAATATTTATAGATTTATTCCAAACAGTATAAATCAAATTTAATTCAATCTCATAAATGTAATTAAATTCAATTCGTTAACGAATCCAATTCAAAATTTTCCAAACGACCCGTAAGTAAAATTTTGAAATAAATGCTCCATATCTAAATTGGCCTTAAAAAGACGATCATGAAAAGGCACTTTTTGAAGCTAAAACCATGGTGGTCTACTAATGAACACAAATTTGATTTCTGAATTTATCAAATAACAAAAAGTTTCATGATATAAAAAATTTTCTATTCAGCATTTGAAGATCAATTGTCTTGGCTATACAAACTTCTTGCATGTGTAGGACATTTTTAGGATGAATGGCATGAATTATGAAACGAAAAACAAAATAATGAGCCTATTTGGTACTTCTGTCATAATCTCTTGAACAATTCAACTAATGTCTATAGCCTGTTACATGTAAACAGACATGAAAAAACATAGCTAGTTAGTTTCTTTTTCAAAATTTCAGTTTCCTGGAACAATATGCGAGGTTTACTACAACAGAATGAGGGGAGTTAAACCTGAACTAAAGAAAAACACAAACTAAAGTATTGAAAACTGCAAAGCACCCAAAAAATAATGTGGAGAAACCTGTTTTACTTCCAAGACTCGATAAGAACTCATAAATGGATTCCTAAGATGAAAAGAGAAATGGTATTTTCCATATTAAGAAACCATTCCCCGGAATATTCAATTCAAGGATCGTGCCAATGCCAGCGGATACAGCAAAATGGTTGTTGAAATAAAGCCCAAGTAGATGCTGCCATCAGGTTGTCGACAATTCAACAATGCCTCTTGGAAATCAGATTCCAGGGATATTTGATCTAAGAGCTATTCAAAGCTGCAACATGCAAGTGGTCTGAATTTACACCGACAGCAAAACAAGTTTAAAACATCTCCAGGAGAAACAAAATTGTGATCTTTTGATTGGCCAGTGAGACCTCGAAAACTGATTCCATTTTCAAAACCTTCTGTTACCCTGACCCCGGCTAATTAGAGATGCAAACTCAACATCCCATGCTTGTTTCTCATGTTCAGGCACCCTCTTACCTTTAATGAAGGGAGTCCAAGTATCCTCATCTGCATCTGTAATAACCCATGACACGCTGTAAGGTGGATTGGCATGATCAAACTCTATCGACTTCCTTTTTTGACTTAAACTCTCTGAAGGCTACATAAACGTTATAAAATGATAAGCAGTTGATTGTAGAAAAATTGATATGTTGAACAAGAAAAGAGATGCAGTAGCAGAAAGAGGAGTTGCAAAATAAAAAAAAAGGCAAATGCTTAATCCAAACAGAGTTTGTTTTCTGACATTAATATCACCATCAGAGTTTTCTATTCCTTTCCTCTTCTTTCTTGTGGTTCCAGTTTCCAGATAGATTTGCACCTCTTTCTTCGATCTGAATTTACGCCCTGATACTGGATCAAGATAATACTGCAGAATAGGGTAACATTGAATCAAACTTTGAAGTTCCATTACAATTATATGATCTTTTCTTTCAATATCATCCTAAGGGGGCAAATATCATATAGCTGGAGCTCATTGGTTCTCTTTCTTGTCTTTACAAGGACAAGACTGTTCCTATTTTTGAATAAGAAAACGAAAAAACAAAACTAACAAAACACGTGCCACTTAAAATATTACACATGTTAGGAAAGAAAAAAGTTGAATCTAGCCTTGTAACAGCATATCTCTTATTCTTCGTCTAATTTAGGGATGGCAATTGGCTGGCCTATAGGTCCAGATATAAGTGTTTTCAATGGGCCAGCACAGACCCAGACTGACTCAAAGCTCAACTATTCATTTTGCTTAGAAGAATTAGGCCTCAGGTAGGCCTAAGCGTGAGCAGCCCAAGCCCGAACCTAATTAAAAAAAGACATTTTACACTTTTAATTTTTAAAAAATTACCGGGTTGGCCCATTGCTATCCCTATTCTAATTTTAAGAGAAGTGAACCTAAAAATGAATTACAGATATCATGAACACAATTTGGAAATTTACAGAAACTCAACTAAAAGACTTTGTCAACTAATAAAACAAGTCTTGTGATGATGAACGGCCATATAACAACTAACACCCCCAGAAACATATGGAAGGCTTGGAATCCGCTAACTGGTTGCAGGAAGAAGGGAATCATAGAAAATAATGACTAGAATTAAATTCAACTAGGATGACCCCCAATATGTGTTCTGTCTTTCCCTCTTCATTTGCCTGTAAAGAGTCCATGTCCCACACCACCAAGAAGAGAGAAGGTGAAAGAGAGGCACTTTCCAAAAGGAACTTTTGTCGATTATGTAAACCCACTCTATTTATACAGTCTATTTAAGCTTTTAGGACAACTCAACACAAACTACAACAGTTGCCACCAAAGAAATGATCCATCAATAACAATTGCTATTCAAATGACTGAGTACACAGTAAAGATTTGGCATCCTAAATACATGATATATCTGCAAGAATCCCTAATGTTTACCAACTCCATGCATCAAACTGAGAGTTAAAAGGTGTTCTTTGTTACATAATGTGTACTACATCAGTCTGAAACGGCAGAAGACCACTGTTAGCCCAGTAGGTTATGAATACCAAGCTGGAAACATACGGTTTGTTACAATTAGTCCATCAAAGGAGAATAAGCGAAAGGCGTTAAGCATGATTAGTATGTATTGGAAGGAGCAAAAATATGGAATTGAAAACTTCAATTTGAATTGAGTTCAGTTGGCAAGATTCATATCAACAGGCACAAACTACGAATTTCTAAATGGAGTAAAACAAAATAACCACAAAAACCAATATATGTAGAAAAGGACTAAGTGCCTAACTACCACCAATTTACCAGAATTCGAAACCTTTAGAAATTGCAACAGGTAACAATAACACAAAGGGATAAAGAATCTGGAGACCAAATAGGGCTCAATAAGAGTATTGAAATAGGTCAAAATGGAGTTGTTTTGTTACTAAATTGCTACAGTAGCAAGCATAAAACCATTAAACAAGTAGATAAGGAATCAGACAGGATATCAATTAATAAAAGAGTCAGGCTAAGCACCTTGTCCACCATTCCAGCAGTGACGCCGGAGGTCCTAACCCTGTCTTCGACTATCCATCCTGGAGGCAACCAACTGGACTGATCGGAAGATGTATCCGAAGATTTTTTTTGCGGTCGAAGCGGCGTTGTGGGCACTGTGTCATTCGCGGTGCTAGGGCCGGCAGCCTGCATGATGGAGTGCGTGATTTGCGATTTGTTTTGAATGTGGATCCAAAGATGGATCGGGTAGTTAATGATGATAACATTTCAGGTTGACCCAAGCTTTTTGATTGCCGCTTTAACTTTGACCATAAATTATGTCACGGGGTTAATTAAAAAGATTTTCAAATTTTGTTTAATTTTGCAATTATAGATTGAACTTTAAAAATTGATAATTAAATGCTCGAACTTTTAATTTATTTTAATTATAGCCCAACTTTAGTATATTTCCGTTACCTTTACCAATGAGCTTGTTACGTATTCCAGAAATTCTAACTATTAATATATATTTGCAATATCTAACACAAGTGATGAAGATTAATAAAACAATATCGTTTAATCATATAACTAAAATGAAGTCGTTTCAAAACAATGAAATCCCTAAATTAGATTAATCCCTCGCCAATGTCGTTATCTTGGTTTTCAGTTTGCTCCCTTTGTTTAATCCTTTAACCCTTCGTTTTCAGTTTATTCTACTATACCCATCACTTGCGCCATATTAACCTCTTCACACTTGTGAACTAGGACTGTAAACTTCCAATGGATGAACACATAATATGCATCCTAAACCTTTATTCCAAAAGGATAACCCGTCCACCTAAAAAAGAAACCCTCTTTCTTGGTATACCTTATAATAGGCAAATCATCAAGAATCAAATTCACCTTATACTTCTCATCAATCCTCTTCTTCAAAAGCTTAAAGTCATCACTCGATAATGACTCAGATTGACATAGAAAAATATCACTCTCATTTGTATACATCTTAAACCCATATAGAGAGTTCTCAATCCCATCTCCTATAAGAAGCTCACCAAGATTTTCAGCACTATCCTTCACTCCCTCTTGTGGCATGCAAAAAGGTATACTATAATAGCTAAATGGCATCTCAGTATCAATGGAGGTGATCGAATTCACTTTCAATGGCAAAATGTAACCCACAACATATTTGTAGGGGTAGCTACTAGGAAGGCAAGACCCATTTCGGTATTGAAAAACCAAGGAAAACACTATGAACAAAATCATAAAACGAGTAAAGACTTCATCTTTGAAGAGTTCCTGATGCATTAGAATGCACGACATAGTTGTAGCTAGTATCAGTAAGTATAGGTTAATCCTACGAAGACAATGAATATTAGTAATTAGTGTTATCCTATTGTCTAGCCTATGAATTTAATCTTGATTTTTAATTAAAGAAAATAAAACTTAAGCATTAAAAGAAAATATGCACCAATACTAAATAGAGAAATAAGAAATCACTTAGAAAATGATCGATATCAATAATTAATGTCTAGGTTATGAATCCCTTTAAAAAGCCTTAATTAATTAATATTTTATTATGGCATTGTTTATCGATTATTGGACTGTGAACATTCTCATCGTATGGTAATAATTCACTTGAGACTACTAATAACTAATCTTATAATTATCAATTGATATTATTTAGGTTAAAGGTATTAAGATTGTTTCATCGATTTATGAATTTCGCTATTAGGTTTGACCTTAATCTAGAGGATTTATGTTAACCTATCTCTATATTTGCAATAAACTCCTTTCAATTACAGTAGATATAATACACAGGATTTCTCAATCTCTATGTTATGAAATCAGATTATGAACAAAAATTTCGGATCTATTAAAACATATATTAAACACATAATTGAATCATAATATATCAATCAAAACAATTATATTAAATAAAAAATCAAAACATGTTATATCATAAAATAGGGTTCATCCTATCTAAACCCTAATGATGTTTAGTTACACAAGATAAAAAATGAAATCAAACATAAATAGAAAGAAAAATGAATAGAAAACTAAAGGTTCATAATTCTAAATCTCCTTTTTATCTCATATAGAATGTTCTTATAAGATTTGTAACACCCCAACTCCCGCTGAACCCGAACCCGATATCGACAGTGATATCCGGATCCGTGCCCCGCGAAGGTGGCA
>JANQBM010000220.1:16055829-16080051 GCA_025594535.1 Erythroxylum domingense | reverse complement strand
AAAATAAGCAATTCTTACCCTCAATTAGCATCAAACACACAAGAACAACAATGGAAATCAAACTTAATGAAAACATATAAAATGAATCCTAAACTAGAACAATAAATAACAATTATGCTAGAAAACACATGTCAATTACCTATAAAAATATATCCTAATATACACCTATTAGCGGGGGAGACCACGCAATATATATTAAGGATGGATGCGACATATAAAGTTGTGGAGACACATGAAAAATAGATACAAGTTCTAAATAACGCTTGAAGGCATCATGGAACACAACAGTATAATGTGATGAATCTCTCAAACTGGGATTGAAGACCCACTGATTACGATTATTCTAGAGACACCAGCAAACTATACCAAAGAAAGTATTTTGGTAGTTAAAATGATGAGCTTTTGACAGTGATAAATTATGTAACAACCAAGAATCACTGTCAGCAGAAAAAAATTCAGCATCAACAGAGTTCCATAATGAACATTTCCAAATATGGATAACAACAGGGCAGTCCCTGAGGACATGAGATATGGATTCAGGAGCAAAAGAACACTGCAGGCACTGGTCATAAGATGTTAGATGCCTATGCATTCGTTCCTAATTTGTTAATAGTTGGTGGCGAAAAGTCAACCAGAGGAAGTGTCTAATCCTTTGAGGGCCTTTCCATTTCCATATTATGTCCTAACTACTGCTAAGATGATGCCACTCAACTTGAGCAAGCAATTGATAAGCAGAAGCAATAGAGAAATTACCATATAGAGTGAGAGCCCAACAACATTCATCCTTGCCAGCATCAGTTGAAGGAGGGCATAATGAAAGAATTAAATCAGGATATGGAGGGCGCACTAGAGCCTTAATTTTTTACATATCCCAAGAACTCGATGAATCAACAACATCTTTAAGTTTTCGTATACTTTTTGCCTCAGAAAGTGGACGAGTGGTGTAGTGGGCCAAAGGACCAGCCCTAGGAATTGACAAATCCCACTATAAACTAGTCATATTCCCATCACCAACTGACCAACCAATGCCCACAGAAAGAGTTTCCAAAAGTTTGACCATATGCCTAACCAAATAGGACTTCACGCCTTTCTCTTTAGGGACCATCCTGTTATCTTCCAACATAAAATACTTAGCTTGCAGCACTTGACTCCATAAACCATTACACCCAATAAACAATTTCTAGGACAATTTAAGCAAAAACGCATTATTAAGAAGGCATATGTTTTTAACTCCCAATCCGCCTCTATTTTTGGGTATACACACCTCAGTCCACTTAACCAGGTGTAAGTTTTTAATAGATATGGTGCAGCCCCATATAAAGCTCTTACACATTTGTTCAATTGTAGAAATAATACCTTTTGGAATTTTTGTGGGCTGCATAGCATACATAGGTAAAGCTACCAACACAGAGTTGCATAACATGACTCGTCCAGCCATTCACAAGTGGGTGACCTTCCAATTGGCTAACTGTTGCTGAACTTTGTCAACCAAACTCCAGTAAGTTCTCTTAGTCACTCGAAAGGGGCATTCCTAAGTACTTCCCTAGGTCTTCAGTTAAAGGAAATCCAGATAACAATCTGATAGCATGTTGTTTGTGCCTATGAGTATTTTTGGAGAAAAAGAGTCGAGTTTTAATCGTTCTAATTGACCAGCAGCACAACAAAAGTCCTTCAAACATTGAAGAATAACACGCATTTGTTTTTTAAAAGCACCAGCAAATAATAAGAGGTCATTTGCAAACATCAAGTGAGAAATTTGAGGACCAGATCTGCCAAATCGAAAGGGAATCCATCTACCAGCTTGCACCGCATTAGCTATAAGATGAGAGAGGTGTTCAATATAGAAAATGAATAGGAAGGGACTAATAAGGTCCCCTTGTCGAACCCCTCTAGTAGGTGTAAAAGCATTGATAATTTCTCCATTCCAAAGAAGCTGGTAAGAAGTCGAAGTAACATATCTCATGATTAACATCACCAAATTACTAGGAAGGCTTGCCAATTGAAGAGTTTCATAAAGGAATTTCTAGCTGATTTTGTCATACTCTTTTTTGAGATCAAATTTAATAGCCATGAAACCCCCTCCTGCTTTTACATTGATTCATACAGTGCAAGATTTCCTGAGCTGTAATAATGTTATCAGTGATTTACCTGCCAGGAACGAAACCACTTTGATGAGGACTAATGAGCTTAGGCATCAAAGGCTTTAACTTGGATACCAGAATCTTAGTAATTATCTTATAGCTAGTATTGCATAGGCTGATTGGTCTGAACTAAGTAATAGAGTGAGGCTAAGAGATCTTAGGATAAGTACAATATAGGTTTTGTTTACAACGTCAATCCTGGCTGGATTGGTAAACATTTCAGAGACAAAATGGTTAACTTATGAAGCTATTATATTGCACTGTGATTGATAAAAGAGTGCTTGGGGAACCTATTCAGACTAGGGCTTTAAGAGGCCCCATGTCAAAAACAACCCTTTTGACATCCTCATAAAAAATTTGCGCCTCAAGAATAGAGAGATCCGTACTGCTCAAAGGAGGGAAAGAATGCATTGTAAATAGAGAAGGCGTGACTATGAAATCAACAGAATAAAGTTAGAGGAAGAAGTCCCTTACCATTTGCTTTAGAATATCATTATCCCAGACCCGTTGCCCTTCAACATCCCTTAAGCATTCAATTTTATTCCTTTTTTCCCTTATAATTGTGGAGAGATGGAAGAAAGAAGTGTTATGATCTCCTTGGAGAATCTATCTGCAATGAGATTTTTGTTTCCAGAAAATTTCCTCCTAGTCCAGAATTTAGTTGTAATCCTCTGGAAGCTTAACTTCAAGATCTGTAAGAGAGGTATTATTAGAAGTCGCCATGGCTTTTTGAATGCCTAGAATTTGAGCAAGAATTTGTCTTTTCCTTTGAAAAATATTTCCAAAAACTTTGGCATTCTAGGCCTTCAGGTGAGTTGACATCTCTTGCAGAGACACATAAAGAGGAGCAGTACAATCCTAACTTTCATGCATAAATTCGGTGAACTGATCGTGATATAACCAGGTAGCTTCAAAATGAAAAGGTTTCATCATAGGAGGCTTAGAATGAAAAAGCCTAAGAAGAATCACATGGTGATCTGATTTAATGAGGGTGAAAACCGTAGCCTCTGGGAAAAGCAGCCGCTAAAAATCATTGCCAACAGCTCTAGCCAAACATTCATAAACTCTCTACCAAGCACCCTTCTTTTGCCCTCGCCATATAAATTGAGGACCAAGGCTACCAAGATCATGAAGACCCAAAAGTTTCAAATTCTGCTAAAAGGCCAAACACTTATTCATGTTAGGAGGTCTACCTCCTCTCTTCTATGATGACAATAAAAAATCATTAAAATCGCCTAATGCTGCCCAAGAAGATAAAGAATCCATTTTTAGATTTTTCATAGTTGTCCAAAACTCTTCTTTCTTGCTGGAATCTGGATTGACATAGACAAGAGTTAACCACCAACACATATCTCGCACTCGAATTTGTAAATGGACCAATGACTAAGCAAAACAAGAAATAGTCACACCATCCCATTGCTTAGGAACAAGCAACCATAATCCACCAGAACATCTATTAGGATCAATTATGAAAAGGAAGGACCAGCCAAGTTTTCAGGCAATTTTATCGGCATCATGCTTTCCAACTCTAGGTTCTGCAATAATCAATAAGTCAGGATTGTGAAAACGAAGCATATCTTTAGGAATGTTATGGAGGTTACTACTTTTGACCCCATGATAATTCCAATAAAGAAAGTTGATCATAGAAAACAAAGAAAAATGAACTCAAACATTCTGAGCATCAAAAGCAATCTCCTTCCAAGGGAGTCTCTAGAACCATAGTCTCCATTGCAGAGACACCATCAAAATGACTAGTACAGATGGAGGTATCAGAAGTAAAACCATTAGGTGGTCTGCCCTCCCGGCATTGCTCCATATCACTAGTATAATCAACCTGCTCGATAGGTACTCCTGGATCCGGAGGTTGTTGCTCTCGTGCTAGTAGGTTGGACAACCCACTAGGAATGGAGAAAGAACTAAGAATAGGAGGAGTGCTAGAGGGTACCTTATGAAGTCCCGGACACGTCTGAACCAAAATAGTGTCAAGGCTAGAAGGTCGTGAGCAAGTAATAAGTTCTTTTCTAATGGGTAAGCTTGACAAAGGGGATGAGACACGTGGAGCGTCCTTTGGCAAACCCATAATAGGGGGAGGATTCTCACCATAATTTTATGGACATTGAGATTATGAGTTTTAGAGGGAGAAGGTCCAACAAATGCCTTTGGAGGATGTACATGTTGATCTTTAGCCACCATGGGCTGAGGCCTTGTGTCAATCATCAGTTGGGCTCTTTGAATATCCATCTGCGGAGAAAGTTCCTTCTCCGCATCATTTTCAAGAGCTGCAAATCTAGACCCTGGACTAACAGTAGAGGCAATCATTGTGTCTTTCCCTTTTGGGTTAGTTTTTCCCGTCGAATCACTCCGAACCTTATTTTCTTGAGCAAATTAACCTACACCAGACACACCATGTTTTCGACCTCGTTTAGATCATTGGACTAACATCTAGGCATAATCTTATAGAGCCTCTAGCCTAATCACGGGCTCCTGCATATTAACAACACCCATTCTCTTAGCCATATTTATCCCGTTATCAACAACTAAAGGAGCATCCTTTGAACAATCAATATCCCGATGGCCATAAATACCACATTTAAAGCACACCATATGGAGTTCCTCATATTCAATCTTCCATAATCTCTTCGCATTTTAAATTTAGGAACTAGAGGCTTTGAAAGATCAAGTTCCATACTAAATCTGGCAAACTTACCTCTACTGGCTGAATCAGTAGTATCATCAACGCAAATTAGCCTTCCTAAGCGATTGCCCAATCGATTAAAGAATATTTTATGGTAATATTTAATAGGCAATCTCGGCACTCTAACCCATGCTATAATTTTATCGATGGCGGCATCCTCAGGATTGAAATTGTGATGCCACTCTCGAACGGACAGATAATGGTCTCCAATCATCCATGGTCCACCTAAGAGAGCAGCCTGGAAATCTTCTTCATTAGTGAATTTAGTCAAGAAGAAATCATGTCCTAAGTCAACAATAGAAAGAGGTGCCCCCTTCACCCACAATTGTGTGAGTCGTTTCTCCAAAATTTTGTCCCACCCTTCTGCCAAGCACTTTTACAATAAGAGAGAGCTTCCATTCAGCCCGCATAAATTTGTTTCTCCTCCAGAGAGAAATTGAGAATAGATACTCCTCCAACATCTTCATTCTCTTATTCACTTACCTCATCATCAGAATAAGAAAATTAAGCTTTAATAATTTCATCACCTTCAGCTCCAGGTGTTAGATTACGCACCATGTCACAATAAGATACCTTTCTTTTGCCATCACTTGACCCCTTCTTGGGAGCTTATGGAAATTGGTGAACAGCTCCCCTATAATTGGAAGGACCATCCCCAAACTTGATCTTCTTGTTACTGCGAGCAAGAAGATCAAATTCTTCATAGGCCGAGGAGGAGAACCATCCTGATATCGAGAAAGACTGCTATCGCTAGCAACAAGAATAGTAGATTGAGAACTCATGTGTAAGAAGAGCGTCTATGGAAAGTTTTAAAGTGATTAGAGCTAAGAGTTTAATTATATAGCTTGAGTTTATTCAACGAGAAGCAAGACCAATGACAACTCAATGATGTCACGAAACCAATGACTTGATATAGCAAAAGCAACAATAAATATCCTAACGAGTTTTCTAGAAAAACTATCATTGATAATTTAGAGTTAAGTTAAGCGGTAAGATTAAGATTGACTTAATATTTTTAGATATTGGTGAGAGAAAAGGAAGAGTAGAAACAAGAAGTTTTATTATATTGCATGTTTATAATATATTACCATGAATCAAATAAATATTCTAATAATGACGAATCAAAAACTATATAGGAATGAAGTTATAAGGAGTAAGACTTGTCCGTCATTTTCCTCTGTTTTCTGTTTTTATAATATACATTACCTGTTAAAATGTAGCTAAGTTAAGTTATGAAGGACGGTCCAAATTCCCATCTAACATTGGTTTAGTGGTATTCCATAGAAATTGGCTCTAGAACGCGTAAAACAATGTGTAGCAGTGGTAGAAAACCTTCCAGAAGAGGAAAGAAAGAAAGGAGGAAACTGTTACTACGTACCATGCCATGCCATGTCTTAATTCAGTTGAAGCAGGCCAGAAAGAGACAAGAGGCATGTCAGCAGTAAAACAAACATCATTATTATCTTCTTCTAAGTGTTAAGTGTACCCCAAAGTCAGTCGGTTATCAGTTGGTCAAGTACCCCTCAGTTTTAGGACATATTTTTTTCAACCAGGAAATCCTTTTTGTTTTTCTTTTCTTCGTTTCCTTTTCTATAAAGAAGGGCAAAAAAATTGGAAAACAAACACCCCATTTTTTGCTTTTTAACCACGCTCATTTGTAACTGTATTTAATCTCACTTGGCCTTTCTCATGAAACAAAACCCTAAGGGTTCTTGTAAGAAGCAATCGCCGCCAGATTGATCTTAGCCGTCAAACTCTCCTCATTTCTTTCTTTTTAGACAGCTCACTGTGTTTTCCTTCCTTAACTTCCTCAAAACCACCTCCTCTCAATTGTTGCTGCTTCTGTTACATGGAGACATGGCGCTGAAGCTGTGTGATTCTGTTTCGAGGAATTTATTCTTGAAGGGAGTTTCCCATGTTTTAATTCTTATCTATATGCTTCATATAATCTCTGGATTTCGTAGATTGGCTTCTCAAAAGATTTAATAGGCGTTAAAATTTTGACCTTTGTAATTTACAGTCGCTGTCAGTATGGGTTTTAGCATTTTAAGTTGCTTCTACTTAGAAATTTTTGGTTTTTAGCACCTTTCAGTAAGAGGGCTCTATCATTGATACTGGTTTATTGAATCAGTTGTTAGATTGTACTAGTTAATGATCAAATTGGGTTTTGACTATGCTCTCTGAATTGGGAAGAAGACCGATGATAGGCACACGCGACGCATCTTTTGGCGACGATTTAGAAAAAGAAATAGGGTTGTTGCTACGAGAGCAGCGTAGGCAAGAGGCTGATGACCGTGAGAGAGAGCTTAATTTGTATAGGAGTGGTTCTGCACCACCAACTGTTGAAGGTTCACTGAGTGCAGTGGGGGGCTTGTTAGGTGGTGGAGGCGGTGGTGGTGTTGATGCCACCCTTTCGGAGTTTGCTAATGGAAGAAACAGAAATGGGTTTTTGTCTGAGGAGGAGCTTAGGTCTGACCCAGCTTATTTGTCATATTATTACTCGAATGTTAATTTAAACCCTAGGCTTCCACATCCTCTACTATCAAGGGAAGATTGGAGGTCTGCGCAAAGATTGAAGGGAGGTAATTCAGTTTTAGGTGGTATTGGAGATAGGAGAAAGGTGAATAGTGCTGATAATGGAACTGGAAGGGCCATGTACATGATGCCACCGGGGTTTGACTTGAAGAAGCAGGAAACTGAAATTAATTCAGACAAGGTGCAGGCGTCTACAGAGTGGGGTGGCCATGGACTGATAGGTTTACCTGGATTAGGACTTGGAAACAAGCAGAAAAATCTTGCTGAAATCTTTCAGGTGATTACTAATTATTGTTGTCGATATCTTTGTTTTATATGAAATTCTGCTGTTACTGTGCATTGTTTCTTTACAATATCATAGGTATCAAAAAGCTCTTTTACTTAACCACGTTGCTTGAATTTTATTGATTTAAGTTAAAAGTTCCACTCATGAATATCATGTAGTATGATGTACTGATACAATATCTGTGTATTAACTCAAGCGGGGTAGTAATATGATTTTTATAGTTATTTGGGTGTCTCTCAAGGCTTTCCTTGAATTTGCTTGTCACCATATCTTAGGATGAATAATACAAAGGATCTGTTGCTTCAATATTTGGTCATGATAACGTGTTTATTTGTTGATTTGTGTGATGATGATTGTAGGTAACCGGTTTGGTGTATTTAGTTTGTCAAATGTGAGCTTGTCTGCACTCTGGTCTCTTTTACTTGCCATTTTTGTAATCTTGTGTCGTATAAGTAGTTTCTCAAGTTACTCTTGGTCAGTGCTTGTCGTGAATGATGAGATCATTTTTGTTATTTCCATTGCAATCTTGTTATTAAAATTGCTCTACTTTAACCCCTTCTTGCAATTCACTTTGATTATTTTTTTCTCATGCTTGAGATTTATAATTCTACAAGTTATTGTTATAACTCTTTGTGTCAACTGATACAATTCATGAACTGAATACTGAGCAGCCTTTAACTTAATGAATATCTTATTTGGTATGCACATTGACTACTTTGTCATATTAGAAAAGGTTATCCCTGTTGAACAATTTCGGTGACTTCTATCTCTCTAGCATCAGTTAGATTCTCATACATATTTTTCACCACTGCTTGTTTTTCATTCTTATGTTTTTCAGTCTCAGTCTTGGTGATGGCATTTTCATTGCACTTAATTGGTACCAGGGTCTGTCTCAAAGTCATTGTTTTATTCATGCAGGATGACTTGGGTCACTCCACATTGCTGAAGCGAAACCCTTCAGGTCCAACTAGCTGCAACATGTTTAGTGAGAATGTTGAGACTATTGGTTCGGCTGAAAATGAGTTGGCTCATTTGTGCTGTGAATTATCCTCTGGAGATACTTTATGTAGTGGTGCTAATGGTCAGGGCTCATCTGTTGTTCAAAATACTGGCCAACCATCTTCATATACTTATGCTGCTGCTCTTGGTGCTTCCTTGTCTAGAAGTGCTACTCCAGATCCTCAACTTGTTGTTAGGGCTCCTAGTCCCTGTCCTACTCCGATTGGACATGGTAGAGCTTCTGTGTCTGAGAAAAGACCTATCAGTTGTAACATATTTAATGGTGTCTCATCTGGGATCGATGAAGCTCCAGATTTGGTAACAGCTTTATCTGGAATCAACTTGACAAATGGTGGCATAGATGAAGAGACCCACTTGCCCTCGCATTTTGAGCAGGATGCTGAAAACCACCATGATTATCTATTTGGTCCTCCTGGTGGTCACAATCAATTGAAGCAAAATGCATACTTGAAGAAATCCGAGTCTGTTAACTTTCATATGCCTTCTGTTCCACAATCAGCAAAGATTTCATACTCTGATTTGAATAGAAGTAATGGTAGTGGGTCAGACATGAATAGCTACCCCTTAGTAGCTGATAGGCAGGCTGAATTGCAAAAACCTGGTGTTCCATCTGATAATTCATGCTTGAAAGGATCACCCACTCCTGCTATCAACACTGGAGGTGGCTTACCAACTCAGTACCAGCACCTGGATTCTATTAATTCTTCCCTGGCAAATTACGGATCAAGTGGGTACTCCATTAACCCAATGTTGGCTTCCATGATGGCTTCCCAACTTGGGACTGGTAATCTGCCACCATTATTTGAAAATGCTGCTGCAGCCTCTGGAATTAACTTGAGAGTTTTGGGGGGAAGTTTGGGGCCTGGAGCATCTTTAACGGCTGCATCTGAATCACACAACATTGGAAGAGTCGGAAGCCCAATGACTGGGAGTTCCCTTCAAGGATCTTTTATTGATCCAATGCATCTGCAGTATTTGAAGACATCAGAATATGCTGCTCAGCTTGCAGCTCTCAATGATCCTCCTATGGACAGGAATTACTTAGGTAACTCATATGTAAATTTACTTGAACTTCAGAGAGCTCATGTTGGAAGTCTTTTATCATCTCAGAAATCGCAGTATGGAGTTCCTTTGGGTGGTAAATCTGGTGGTTCTAATCATCATGGGTATTATGGGAGTCCTACATTTGGTATTGGCATGCAATATCCTGGAAGTCCTCTGGCAAATCCTGTTATGCCCAACTCTGCTGTGGGAGCTGGTAGTCCCATGAGACAAAATGAGCTGAATGTGCATTTTCCGTCTGGGATGAGGAACTTGACTGGGGGTATCATGGGACCCTGGCACTTGGATGGTGCAGGTGAAAGCTTTGGATCTTCTCTCCTGGAGGAATTTAAGAGCAATAAGACAAAATCTCTCGACCTTTCAGAAATTACTGGTCATGTTGTTGAGTTCAGGTACTTACAGTTTGAAAGTTATTTCCAGTTCTACCATTACACTCTGCTCTTAATTTATGTACATAATTTGGTGTTTCAGTGCTGATCAGTATGGGAGCAGATTCATTCAACAAAAACTTGAGACAGCAACAATGGGTGAGAAGAACATGGTTTATCAGGAAATTATGCCGCAAGCTGTTGCTTTGATGACTGATGTATTTGGTAATTATGTAATTCAGAAGGTATCCAATATTTGTGGGTGTCTATTTTTGCGTATTTGCATCTCTATATATTTTATGTATTAAGTTACTCAGAACTCTAGCTTTGTGTTTCTGAATACAGTTTTTTGAACATGGACTTCCGTCACAGCAAAGAGAACTTGCTGGCAAGCTTTTTGGTCATGTTTTAACACTAAGCCTTCAAATGTATGGTTGTCGGGTGATCCAAAAGGTATCAATAAGTTTACTATGCACATCTTTAAGCAGTTGACCAAGAATAGTACTATACTGAAATGAAGTGAATGGGTCAGCCAAAATCAAGTGAATGGGTCAGCCAAAATCACACTGTATTATCAAGCTAGTGAATATTAGTTGGGAAGAGGAGGTTGTTTGTCACTTGTTTCAACTCTGATGCTCTAACATATGATAACTTTATAAGATTATGTAATAGTACTAGTTTTCCATTGCCTGTAGTTACTGAACTAAGACAATAATGCTGATGTTGAAGTTTAAAGCAATAACATTTCTTGTTTAAAACTGTTCAGGCCATTGAGGTTGTTGATTTAGACCAGAAAATTAAAATGGTTGAGGAACTTGATGGTCATGTAATGCGATGTGTACGCGACCAGAATGGAAATCACGTCATTCAAAAGTGCATTGAGTGTGTACCTGAAGAAAATATACAATTTATTGTCTCCACCTTCTTTGATCAAGTCGTAACCCTGTCCACTCATCCGTATGGGTGCCGTGTGATTCAGGTTCAGACTCCTTTCCAATGCTTTTCTTCTCCTAACATTTTTTATCAAGGTGTATTTTATGATTCTGAAGACTTTTGGCTGTTCTCTTTGTTGCAGAGAATCCTGGAACACTGCCAGGACCCAAAAACCCAGAGCAAAGTTATGGATGAAATACTAGGATCTGTTAGCATGTTGGCACAAGATCAGTATGGAAATTATGTTGTCCAGGTTAGTAACTTTATTCTTGAAGGTTTCTAACCCCATTTGAATGTTTTACTGTATTGTTTTGTTGTGTTGTACACAACAGTTTTGCTGTTGTTGGTTTTGTTTTTATTAAGTTGGATTTAATTTGAGATTCCCTTATGCAATCTATATTTTTGTATTGTGGGTTTAAGTTTTCTTGCTTTGCTATCAAATTTGAACACTGATCTTTTAGTTCCATTTGTTCCTATTCCCAAATTCTTTTGCTTAAATAGGTGACAGTTCCATGTTCTTTACTCGAATTCCCAGGATGTTGCTATCAGTTCTTCACATTGTGTAATTACTACAAGTCATGAATAGAATATTTGTAATTTAAGTTGTTTGTGTCTGCCAAGTGGAGTTTTATTGAACTATAGCTTTTGATTGAGGACCTCTTTAAAAGGTACATCCATAAATAGTTGCATTCTGCTCATTTACGTGATGCAAAGTTGTGGAACACATCTATTACTAATCTGTTTAGCTTCTTGTTTCTTAGTATTCATCTATCGAAACCAAATGAGTAATGAATGAATATTGCTCCCTCTTTGTGTATAGGTCTCTGTTATTAGAAGTTTGGAATGTTGTTACTTGGTTGCATTACTTGGTTGCACCTTTTATGACTGTCTCTTTAGCTCCTTTTAATGATTTAATTTGTACTATGCCCTGGTTTTGATAATGACAGCATGTACTAGAGCATGGAAAGCCTCATGAACGATCTGCTATCATCAAGGAGTTAGCTGGAAAGATTGTTCAAATGAGTCAGCAAAAATTTGCCTCCAATGTTGTGGAGAAGTGTTTAACTTTTGGTGGTCCAAAGGAGCGCCAATTACTAGTCAATGAGATGCTCGGCACTACTGAAGAAAATGAGCCTCTCCAGGTTTTTAATTTCCACTACTTCTTCAGAAACTTGGATGAAGTAACCTATTATATCTGTTAGACATCGTACTTGCAGTAACTATGTGATGTGTTGTTTGCTACGTTTTCCTTCCAGGCTATGATGAAAGATCAGTTTGCAAACTATGTTGTACAAAAGGTATTGGAGACTTGTGATGATCAACAGCGTGAGTTGATCCTCACACGAATAAAGGTTCATCTAAATGCATTGAAGAAGTACACCTATGGGAAGCATATTGTTGCCCGTGTGGAGAAACTTGTTGCTGCTGGAGGTACGCTTAACTCTTTTCCTTTTATGAGGGCATATAAGTTCGACATATATGCCTAAATGGACTTGGAAACAAACATAAATACTATGGTATGATCTTTTTGTTTGGTTACTTATGCGTTGCTAATCAACTGCTATCTCTGAATTATCCATGAAGCAGAGTAACAGCATACATAGAATTGGTTACAGTTGTTTGTCCTGCATTTATCTATTACAAATTGTTTGTTTTGATGTGAACTTAGTGGTCCTATATATGTCCCAGTCATGCTGCATTAGTTCTACACATTATGCCAATATGCTAAGTACTAAAATATGTACCTCTACTTTGATAATCCGTGATGATCACCATTCCACTCCAACAGCCAATTGTATACATGCTAGATTGGTGGGTCATCAAGTGCTCTGAATGTCTTGTTTTTGTGGTATAAATGTTTTATTTTGTGTTACTCATTATTGCGTATCATACTTGCAGAAAGGAGAATTGCAGCGCAGGCAATGCACCCTGCTTAGGCTTAGGAAAGAAAGTTCTGTACAGCTAACCGAGGGTAGTGTGAGCTTCCTCTCTTTCTTTCTTTTCATATCTCTGCCTTTGTTTTAGAAGGTACGAGCTTATCGGAAATAAAATGTTTGCTTGTACTGGAATCTGTACATTGTGTAGCTTAAGGTTTTATACATAGAGTTGAGCAAGTTGAGGTTCTCATGTTGATCACCTACTGCCTATGCATAGGAGATTGACTATACAGGTTCTAAAGGGTGTAAAAATGATCCAATGTTGAGGTAGTCTAAAACGTGACTGTACAAATGATGCTAAGCAGAGAGCTTTTAATGATTAGGAGCGGCCAGTTTCTTTATGATGTATCGATATTATGACATATTCCTTTAAAGGTACATTTTTCTTATGGTATTTAGTTTGAGATGCTTGGGCCCTATGATGGGAAACATGATAATGATATGTGCACTTTTAATACCTTAGTGTTTGTTGTGTATTCTTGCTTAAGAGGACGGGTTTCTTTAGAACTCCACAAATCATTTCATTTGACCACTGTTGGAATGCTAATCCTGTCGAGGATCTCTCTCTGGAAGTTAAACCCGTTGTATTTCTGAGAGCATTTTGATGCATTAAGCTTCCTTGGGTTTAACAACCATACACTCACTGCTTTCTGCATGACCCTGGCCGTCAGTTTTGCCCACTGGTTTTAACTCGGAACGCAGAAAGCTACTAAAGCTAGAAAAGAGAACTTTTCCAACAATGGAAACTTCTGAACATCTCGTGCCCCATTATTTGATAAAGGCATTGGTTCTTGATTGAAGAGATATAATATTTCCTGGCATTTACTTACCATTCTTTTGTAGACTAGTCATGTAAATCCTATGAAACTCGAGGAACCTTGAAATTTTTGTTTGATACATCTCGTCATCAATCAGTTTACGGAATCAACCTCAACATCACTCAATAGGAAATAGGTTAAAAATTGACAATACAGGAGAATCAGGAAGGTAAACGGGAAAATGAACCTAGCAGACAAAGTGTCGTGCCAACCAACGCAGTGCATAAAAAAAAAAGAAAGATAAGGGAGAGAATAAAAAAGAAGATAAGGGAGAGAATAAGCAGTCCTGATCAACCCATATTCCACGTTGATAACAGCTGTGTTTCATATTCAACTAGTTTGATACAAACCATCCATTACAGTTAAACGTGATTTACAAAACAGCGTTTCTTTACTTCAGTTGCAGAGATGAAATAATAAAAATATCTTATTCAGCGTTTACGTGTTAATCACATTCTGCAAAGAGTCCATTTTGTCGAATTTATCAAAGAGTGGAACCAGGGACGATATATTTGGAGTTTACCCTAGTACCATTTTGCCAGTCTTGGAGAGTCTTCGCTAGCATCTATTATGAATTAGGCGGGAGGAAGGTATGCGAAAAGAACCAAGTAAGATTAAACATAGTTTGAGCTTCGCCTAGTCTTGATAAGACGGTGGGGGTGTCGATCGGCTTGAATTAGGTGAGGTGGACTTGCTTTGGATGTCCTTGGTGGGATTAGATGAATTAGTGCTCAATGACGAACCATAGATGAATGCACTAGATCATAGGGGCACATTGGTCGGACAATGTGCAAATTGGCTCTAAACTTGACTAGTTTTTAACTTTGGATGAAGATCATTGGTGATATATAAAGTTAGTAGGATAAATCATCAAAGAAGTGAGAGAATATGGCAAATAATATGGATGAGATGTTTTACCTTCATTTATCACATGTATCTTATACTTGGGAATGAGTTAGCGGTAAATTATGTAAACTATCCTCTAAAGTAAGTGTCTAAAGTGGTAAGTTAGTGACTTAGTGACCTAATGTCAACTTTCTTGTATGATGCCCAAATCCCAATAGGCCTCAAAAAATTTATAAATAGTTCATTTGAGTAAAGACTTAATTCATTATAGAGTTTCACTTTTCGTACCCTTTATATGGGAAATTTAGATTGTTAAGGAACTTGAGAACTTTTTATGGGATATGAAGTAGTATTTTATAGTTGCTATTGTTTGATAAGCAGAAAAAGGTAATATTTCGGCAATTTATCTTGATGGAGATGTAAAATTGTGGTGGAGAACTTGAGCCTCTACTAAAATTAGTGCTAGCCAACCTCTTGTGGATATATGGGGGAAGATAAAAAAGGAGCTAAAGGATCAATTCCTTCTTAGCAACACTTCTTGACTTATGAGAGATGTTTTGAAGATGATGGGTCGGTAAGAAATTATATTAAGAAATTTAGTTAGTTAATGTTTACTAGTGAGAACATGTTAGACAAGGACAAGTTGTTCAATTTCATGTCATGATTACAAACATGGAAACAAAAGGTGTGGCGATGATGAAATGTAAAGTACGTTTTGGTTGATATTGTAGCTGTTGATGCTTTAATGGATTTTAGGGTGCCAAAGGAGACCAAAGCTTCCTCCTCTTTTCAAAAGTCAAAAACAACTCACTAAGAGAAGGATGAAGGAAAGAAGGAGAAAGACTAAGGTGAAAAAAGAGGGAATGATAACATGGAAAAGTCCAAACAAATTGGGCAACCTAAATAAGGGGAGAAATCTTCTAACAAAAGTCTTGATTGTTTCTTATGCAATGTCCCTCATTATACCCATGACTATGTAAAGAAGGAGACACAGATGGTTAAAGCGATCACTCGAAAGCAAGGTTCAACCCATCTACTTAATTGCAAGTGCACGATGTAGCTGTAGCTAGCACCGATAAATACGGGTTGATCCTATGACAAAAATGGTTACTAGTAGTTACCATTATCGTCTTATCTAGTCTACGAAGTGATTATGATTCTTGAATTTAAGAAAATAAAACTTAAACAAATAAAAGAAGTAGGTAGCAAGATTTAAGAATTCGCTTAGAAAATTACCGAAATTGAGAATTAGTATACAGGTTTAGAATTCCCTTAAACCCTTAATAGATTGATCTTTTATTATGCAAGTGTTTTATTGATTTATTGGACCGTGAAAATTCCTATGTTATGCTAATAGTTGACCTTAATTCTACCAACAATTAGTCCTAAGGTTTTCAACCGAATTACTCAAGTTAAAGTTTATAAGATTGCTTTACCGATTTATGAATCCCTCTATTAGGTTTGACCTTGATTCAGAAAATTTATGTCATCCTATCTCTAAGATTGTAGTAAAATATGATTGATCTATTTATAAAAAGGATTTCTCAATCTCTATGTATGAAAAGTTATGAACTAATATTTTGGATCTATTAGAACATAAATAAAACACGTAATCAAATAACAATATATCAAACAAACAAACTGCATTAATAAAAGAATCAAATGATATTAAAGTATCAAAATAGGGTTCATCTAACCTAGACATAAAAGGAATTCAGTTACATATATTTGAATAAGAAATCAAACATAAACAGAAATAAAAATGAATTGGAAACAATGAGGTCATAATTCTAAATCTCCCTGTTTATCTTCTATCAAATATTCTTACAAGGAAGAGGTTTGATCTTGTATTCTGAAGAATCTTGTGATGAATTCTTTGTATTTTCTACTTTTCTGGATCAAAACCACCCTTTGAGTCACCTCTATGAGTTTCAGAATGCCTCTGTACGCATCCTCCTCCATTTTGCCTCCAAAACCATCTTTTTATAGTAAATTCTAGGGTTTTGACTGAAGCACGAACTAATGCACGACTATGCACCAAGCTGTGCATAACCAAAAATCTCTGAAAATAGAGAATCTGCATGGCCTGAGAGATGTGCATATGATGATGCACTGTGGCACATCCCTTCTGTGATTCAAATCTTCATTTTATGTCAGGTTTTCTTCTAAATTCTTCGTATTTAAGTTCGTGAAGGCAATTGTACTATGTAAACACATTTGGAGAGAGTTAAGTACCAAATATATGATAAAAATATAATCTATCAACCAAAAATACATCAAACATGGGGTAAAAATATGATCAATTATCCATCTATCAAATATCCTCACAATTAAGCTTTGCTTGTCCTCAAGTAAATCATAATCAAAATTATCAATCATACACTTCAATCCCTCACCAATTTTGATTTGTCCATTCATACTATACATCATCATATCTTATTGAATCAAATTAACATATAAGTAGAATCAAATTATCTTAAAATTAACTTTTCTAAGCAATATTAATAGTAATCACAGTATAATCTCATTGAAGTCAAAAGCATTAATCTTTATACCCTTACTAAGATGTCACTAAATACACTCAAGTGTTTAGGGTGAAAAGTATCAAAACTCTCAATCAATGCATAGTGGAATTCTTACTATAGGGTTGTAATAAAATCATATCTCCATCACTTATGTATAAATTAGAAGAAAAAATTCAAAGGTCTTTATACAAGTTGTAATGGGGCTTAGGTATAGTATGATTGAGATAATAAAAAGGGTTAAACTGAAGGAAATTTACTACACAATATGTTTCAAGACTTGTTTACAAATGCAAATAGGTCCTTTCATTGCAACTCTATTGGTTTCATTACATAAATATTGTTTAGATATTATGTAGTAAAATACATAAATAGGTCCTTTCATTACACAATATTGTTTATAAATATAAATAGGTCCTTCCATTGCAACTTATTTAAATTGAAGGAAATTTACTACATAATATGTTTCGAGACTTGTTTACAACTTATTCACGAATTTGCTCATTTTTTTCTATAAAACCAATTGCAAGCATTAGTACCACAATTTAAGAAATATTGGACCTTTCAAGAATTTCAAGTCTTTAACAAGTAAATAATGTAAATAACATTCAAAGTTCAAAGTAATAAAAAAGTCTTCAAAGAAAAATAGGATAAAGGATAATATGTGGGTTTAGTTAATGAAAAAGGCTAAGGCTCAACTTGGTTATTTCTAAAGGTAAATTTAATGGTATGGTAATTTTCAAAGAAATAGGCTTAAGAAAGTTGTTGAATCTAAATGCCTTCATCATGTCAATGCTTCTAATTTAACAAATATGTTCTCAGTATGCATAATAAAAGCAATTTTTAGAATTATTCTCCCTTACATGAAAGAATAATAAGAGTTTAAAAATTTTGAAAATTTTGCTCTTAGGCTCAAAAACTCACAAAAAATGGGTATTATATGTATAAATAATATGCAATATCATTCAACTTGAATATTTCAATGCTTATTAAAAAGATGACCTACAAAAGCAATTTTGATGACTTACAAAAGCAATTTTATTCTAACTCTCATCCTTTTTCATGCTAATTCAATCAATATTCAATAATGAAACACATTATTCATGAACAAATTTCAACCAATTCAAGATATCAGTTCATAAAATTTATTAATAAAGATTATAATAAGCTTAAAAAATTCGTCAAAGATTCATTAAACCCTTCCCCACACTTAAAGTTGTACATTATCCCTAATGTACACAATATATATAATAAGGGAAAAGTTTAGGGATAATTTCTTAAATATGGAGATTTTATAATGTCAGGTCCATCCAATGTAAAACTAAATCCTTACAAAATATAAGAAAAAAGATAAAAAGAAATAATAAAAAATAACATAAGTGAAAATAGGAAATAAGCACATTAATTATAATGTTAAAGAGGACAAAATAGTTAATAAAAATAAAACTAAAAATATATGCAATTAATTAGGAAAAAGAAATACTATACAACTAAGAATCTCCTTCATCTTATGACCCTAGCTAATCTAAGATGGATTCCTTTGGTGATGATCCTAGCTAGGTGGAGGAGCTGTAAAGAGCATGCCTTTGCCTGATAGTGCAGGTTGGAAGTCAATGCCTATACGGCTAGCCACTAAAAGCATCAGCTCTCCCATCCATCCAACTGTAGATCGTAGCTCGCTCATACTCTCCACAAGCTTCGCCTGCTGTCTCTCCAGATGATCTATCCTTAGCTGGTTCAGATTAAGCTCTTCTGGTGCTATCCCCCTTATCTGGGATGGCGGTGTTTGTGATTGTGATTGTTGGTTCTACTGTAGTCTTTTTATGTGTTTTCTTTGAGGATTATCATGTGTATAAACTTAGAATTGTGTTATTGTTAGTATTTCTGTGTTTTAATTAATTGAGTGTTTAAAGCAGTAATTTGATCTTAATTTTATGTTTAAAGAGTATTTGATGTGTTTGTGAGTGAATAGAAATAGGAAATTGAAGAAATGATGAAGAATTTGAATCATGAAACAATGCAGATCACGATGGAGGCACCCCTACGATTGTGATAGGCATGACAGAGAGTAAATTCTAACTTTTCTAGCACACTATTTTTTTGTAACCAAATTAAGTGGAGAAATAATAATCCTCACTACAAAATCGAGAAATTATATGATCCCATTCAAACCTAGTTGATCTTAAGTTTGCTTAATAAAAAAATTAAACTTAAAATAGGTAGATAACAACTTTATCAATCACATTTTATGTTACTCCTAGATCCATTAGGTGACAACTCTTTACCAAAATATATCTTATATATTATTCCTAGCCCTACCTCTAAATCTTATGATCATAAGTTTGCTCATCCAAATCATACGTATTTAGTTAAGTATGATCCATTAATTTAAGGTAAAATATATTTATGTTAAAGGGGACTTGCGTTTGATTACCAAGCCTTATAACGAATAGAACTAGCTTATTCTTAAATAATGGTAAGACAACTTTCATGTTTTTATTAAAGATAATTAATTAAAATAAAAAGGTTATATACAACTTCTATTTCTAGGATCAAAAGATACAAATATGTCTATTTATCATTTTCAGTTTAAATCATATAAAAAAACTTCTACTTTAACGTCCATCTATATTTCATGTTTTGAGTGATTTTGTTGCTCAGTCCTCTTACCATTAGGTTTAATATACAAAACATAGTCTAGAAAACTTGTTCCTGGATTTAAGCTTACTTACTTCCTTAATAGTCTATTGTTCTGTCTTTCCATAAGTTGTAAACCATTGCAACTAGGCTAGTTTTCAAAGATTTGTAATCAACTTTATTATCCATTTTGGTTGATAAAGCCCATTTAACTACTACATTCCAAGAGATGGCTGATTTCCTTATATTTAACTGGCCTAGTATCTTTTTCCAAATGTTGTTGGAATAATAGAAATTAACTATGATGTGATCCATTGTTTCAGTGTACCTCTGGCATAACTCACATTCCTTATATGGAATAGCAAACTTGATGCTATCTTTTGTAACTAGTCTTCCACCTATCCCTAGCCAAACTATGAAAGCATGGGATGGTCGAATATCACTATCCTAAATTAGATTCTTCCACTTCACTTTGGTGTTTGATTCTTTCTTTAGGTATTATCTATAAGCCTTGGTGCTAAAGTCCCCTTTCCCATTGACATCCCACATAACCTGGTCTTAGATGGAGGTTTGGAAAGGTGGGGTATTGTCTATAATTGTGCCTACTCCTCAGTTGCAGCGGAAAGGCCATATATCAAACTAGAACATTATAGATTCACCATCACTAATCCTATATGTAATTGGTTCTTGCATCCATTGTCTTGTCCCCAGGATTTTCCTTAGTGTCTATCATATGTTTTGGTTTGGATTTATAACCCATAAATTGTTATCTCTTTTATAGTTATTGTGTATTCATTTTACTTAGAGCTCATCTTTGTGCTTGCATAACCACTATAGTTTCTTAGACAAACTAACCTTGTTTATCATTTTTAATAAAGAGATGCCTAGACCCCTATATTCCTTTGGTATGGAGACTTTATTTCAGCTCACCTTGGCATTGTAGTGTTAGTTCCATCCCACAGAAATTATCTTAAATTCATATCTATCTCTTTTAGTATGCTTTTAGGAAGAGCTAGATGGTTTATCAAGTATGTTGCCAGGTTGTTTAAGATTGAAGATATAAGATGAAGTCTTCCACCATAGATGAGGAATTTATTGCAATAGTGGCCAATCCTTTTATTGAAAGAATCTAATAGGGGGCTACCATTTGTGGAAATGATCCTTTTTTGAGATATTGGTACCCCCAGGTACTTGATAGGCGGCCTTGCTTACCTTGGTACCTTTACATTTATAGTGGTATTTTAAACCTGTGTTATTAGAAATATTCCTTGTCAGATAGCTTGATAAGACTTCCATGCATAAATAAGTAGGGGGATAGAGGGTCCCTTTATCTTATTCATTTCACTGCTTTAATCAAATTAGTTGGTTTTCCATTCGCTAGTATAACATAGGAAGCTATAGATATGCACTCCTCAACCTATTCTTTGAATTTAGTTGGGTATCTGGTTGCTTCAAGAACCCTTGAGATAAATCTCTAACTGATTAAGTGCTAGGCTTTAGTGAAGTCTATTTTTAGAGTGTAATTTTTTATAGAGGTGATAGAAATGTATCATTTGATCATCTCCTGGCATAACAATATATTGTTGTCTATTGTTCTCCTTTTTACAAAGGCATTCTGAGTTGGATTGATGAGTTTTTCTAAGTTGTTCCTCATTCTATTGACTAATATTTTTTCAATGACCTTGTATATTACATTACAACGTGCTATGGGTCTAAATTTTGCAATTTTATAGGAATTTCCTTTCTTTAAAATAAGACTTATATAGGTTTTCTTCCACTACTTTAAGATTTTATTCTTCTGAAAGAATTTCTTGATTGCACCACTTACACTGTCACCAATGATGTCCTAATTCTATTATAAAAATCTTTCATTAAAGCCATCTAGACCTGCGAGAGGACATAACCTCTTTGATTTCCTTTCTTATCTTTTTGATTTCCTCTCTTGTAATCTTTTTTGTTAGATCTTATTTGTATTAGTCTAAGATTGTTTTCAATCTCCTTCAGTATGGTTTCTAAAATTTCATTTACTTCTGCATTAGTGCTAAGATGCTTTTTGAAGTATTCAATAGCTATGCTCTTCATATTATCCTAATCATAAAAACTATTCCTTTCCTCATCTTCCAACTGCTTGATCTAGTTTTTGTTTCTCCTAGATTTGATAGAGTTGAAGTAGTAGCTTTTACTTCTTTCTCTATCCCTAATCCATATCATCTTTGATTTTTTTTCTTAATTAGGAGTTGATGTTTTCAATAGCTCTGTTATGACTGCATATCATGGTTCCCTCTTCCTCATTGAATTCTTGATCTCCTAGTTTAAACATGATTTTCTTCTAGAATTTTAGGAGCTCATCTAGAACATTTTATTTATCCTTCTATATAGGGTTTGCAGAGTCCCTACTAAGTCTTTTCCGGTTAGCTTTTATTGCTTTTGGTATCTGACAAAGGCTGTAACTTTGAGATCCTCTTACATCTATATTCATTCCCTCCATTAAAGCTTCTCTAAAGTTGGCGGTGCTTTATCAGTTAGTTAAAAATTTTAAGGGGGTTTTCCTCACCTTTTCTTGATTTTCTAAGCCTACTAAGATTGGAGCGTCGTCTGATGTGATTTGATCACGTTAGGTATCTGTGCTTAAATGAAATTATTGTGATCACTTTGCATTCACCATGCTTCTATCATGTTTCTTTATAAGATACCATTCTTTCAACTGTTTGTTGCTCCACGTGTATGAGTTTTCAAGTGATATCAAGTCTGTTAGTCCTGTGAGCTGGATAGTTAATGGAGTTATTTATATTTCTGGTTAGACCAATTCTTTCCTCCCCATTCCTCATTTGTGTTTAGAGTGAAATTGAAGTCTCCTAAGACTAGCCAAGGCAATGTTGCACTTCTGTTGATGCCAATTAGCTCTTCCCACAACTGTTGCTTTTGAAACTCAAATTTTGATACATACATAACAAATAATGTAATTGGAATCTTGGTCCTGATTTCTACCATTTTGCAATGGATAGCTTGGTATATATATGACCATTTGATCAGTTCTATCTTGGTAGGAGTTGTTGAGCAAGTTTTATATCTAATAATAAAACTCTCAATACCTACAAGTATACATATCGTATCTTGTAATATAAAAGGTTATCGTTCCCATGAGGATTATGCAATAGCTAACAATTTTAACCTAACTTTGCCTAAGTTATTCAGAAATTGATTTGAATTACATTTAAATAACATAAATTGAATCAAATAAATAAAACAAAGAAAATAATCAAATAATATAAAACTGGGGTTTTGATCAAGATGAAATACTTAGGACTTATTTTTTCCTTATTTTGTTTCCTTTATTATTATTGATTTAACTATGGGTTTAATCCTAGATTTCCTAAGGTATTGATTCCTCTCTCTCAATATCTAATTAATTAACCATAATTGAATATGAAATTTTCAGATTTGCAATCTCTCAATTCACAAAACTATGTTTAACGCCTTCAATTAGATCTGAAGCTATCTATTAGAAAATTAATTTCTTAAACAAGATCTCTCTTTTAATGATTGCTAATTTGATAATTACAGGTATATTAAAAGGCCAGCTCTCATTGTACAATTTAACACTGATAGCTTTTGACTCACTCTCTTGCTTTGTTGTCAAGTTTATGCATGAACAATTATCACAAACATCTAAGTATATATTGAAATCAACGATAATTAAAATCAGAAAATAATTCTAGAATAAATCCTAATATGAAATTTAGAACTTCATGAACATATTCAGCATCAAAGAATTCATATTACACATCAAAGATAATGAAAGAAATAAAGGAAAAGAATAAAATCTCCATTAAGGTTTTGATTTGTAAAGCTAAAATTTCTAGATGTTCTTCTTGATCTCCCACTTTTGATTTATTTTTAATTGTGACAGCTACTTTTTTGAGTGTATTCTATGTCCTTATTTAGTGCTCTAAGGTTCAGGGGATGTAAGCTTTTAGCAACTCATTGGGAGAGGTTAACACACCATTCTGCATTACACTGTAATAGTGTTTTAGTTGGCCCTTAAGATGTTGAAGGATTAATTTGTTTATCCAAACTACATCAATTGAAGAAGGAACATTCTTGTCCTTTGGAAGAGGTTGCACTAAAGGAGACATATTCTTGTCAATTTCGAGAGGCTGAGCTGAAGATTTCCCTTTGTTAATTCCTAATGCTTCTCGAGAGCGTTACGAAATATCATCCATTGACAAAACATATGAAGAAGCTAACACCCTTCCCTTACCTGAGCAATGTGGGGCTTGAGGATGGCCTTTTAATGAGGTAAAGTCTCCTAGAGTATAATGCAAGGTTCTGAAGTAAATCACATGTTAGTAAAGACTTTAAGTTCAAGAAACTAGATACACAAGAAGGGGGGTTGAATGGTGTATCCTCCTTTTTGAATAT
>JANQBM010000220.1:16020541-16055729 GCA_025594535.1 Erythroxylum domingense | reverse complement strand
ACCTCCTCGTCACCTTCTTCTTTAGCTACCAAGCATATATTTGCTTGTTCAGATGTTTCTGAATCAGAATTAGATTCAGATGAATCTAAATCTTCCCACGTTGCCATCATATTCTTCTTATTCGCTTTATTTTTCTTTGATTCTCTTTTCAGCAATGGACATTCTGAGTTGTAGTATCCTGGTTTGTTGCACTCATAGAAAATGATAGAGGTCTTCTCGTTCTTGGCATCTTCTTTGCTATTTTTCTTAAGAGAAAAATTTTTGCTTCCTTTTGCTTTCTTTTTCTACATCCTTCTGATCTTCCTTGAAATAAAAGATAATTCATCATCATCTTCACTTGAATCACGATCATACTCACTAGTATCATCTTTCTTGATCTTCAATCCTTAATGCCTTTGACGAAGAACTTCTATTTCTCCGAGTCTTGTGATTCTTCTGACCAGCGTTTAACCCTATGGATTTGTCTCTTTTAGGTTTATCCTCAGCATTCAGTTCTACTTCGTGTATCTTCAAAGAACCAAGCAATTCGTCTAGCTTTAGTTTGTTTAAGTCCTTGGCTTCTTGTATAGTAGTGACTTTGGGTCTCCATCTTCTTGGTAGACTTCTGAGAATCTTCCTCACATGATCTTGATTATCGTAGATTCTCCCAAGAGCTTTAAGTCCATTAACGATAATTTGAAATCGTCCAAACATCTGATCAACAGACTCATCTTCCTACATTTTAAATAGCTCATATTGATGTACAAGAATACTTATCTTGGACTCTTTCACCTGGTTTGTGCCTTCATGTGTGATGGATAAAGTGTCCCATATATCCTTCATAGTCTCGCATCTACGAACTTTATCATATTCACTTCTGCTCAGTGCACAACTTAGAAAGAACTTGGCCTTTGAGTTTAACTGGAATCTGGCTTTATGATCTGCTGACCATCTGTTGCGAGGAATTGTACTTCCTTCATCATCTACTGGTTCATATGGTCCATTCTCTTTGATATCTCAAAGATCAATATGTGTGGATTCTATGAAGAGCCTCATCTTGTCCTTCCAAAAATGATAATCTTCACCATTGACCGCAGGAGGTCTTGTGACGGAGGCACCTTCAGCTATGAACACGTGTGATTCTATCATGGATCTTTATCCTCACTTTGTAAAGGTGGTTCAAGGAAATCGAGCTCTGATACCAATTTAAGTAAATCACATGTTAGTAAAGACTTTAAGTTCAAGAAACTAAATACATAAGAAGGGGGGGGGGGGGTTGAATGGTGTGTCCTCTTTTTTGAATATAAAGTCTCTAAAAGAAAACTTTTCTTTCTTATTAGAAGAATATCACAACTTATTATGTAGATAAATCACAAATTACTTCTCTAAGAGTTTTAACAAAACAGTAAACTAAAGTTAAAGATTAGAGAATAGACGATGCGATTTTTATACTGGTTCACCCCAAACCGTGGGCTGCGTCCAATCCTTAGAGTTCATCTGAGTGTTCCACTATTCTTCAACCGTTTGCAAGTATTCTTTCCTTCCAGAGCCTTTTCAGGTCTCTTACAAAGAATTCTTTCACTATCTTAGCCTCTCCAGGCTATCATCCTTTTCTTTCTTTCACTAGAAAAAGATTGTGAGCTTTTGTTACAGAATGTTAGCTCTATCCTAAGTAAGCACAGTAAGACTTTTCTCTCAGATTATCTAGTCTTTCTAACTTTTCTCAGTTTTTCTCTTTCTCTGATCATTCTTTTTTACATCTTCGACTGCAACTAATATTTATAGTCTTCATCTCTAACTGCTTCTTTGTTCTTGATAACAACTTTTTGATCCTTGATAACTGCTTCTTGATTCTTGATAACAGCTTCTAGGTAACCGTCATTTAGTTGATTTCTATAACTAACTCTGACTAAATCACTGTCTGACATGCTAGTGTATCTTCGTGGTATCGTCTATGTCTTCTTTGTTTCTATTTTTCCTTCGCATTTGCGTCTGCGTCTGCATCTGTGTCTGCGTCTGTGTCTGCATCTTAACACACTTGTCAAAGATATTCTTTTGTTTCTAACATTATTGTTATTTGATTGTCATCAAAATTAGTCATCATAAAGTCCTCTTGACTTAACAGGTTCAACACCAGAATAGCAACAAACTGAAGAGTTAGGTTTTGCTGCCAAAAATGGAAGAATAGAGGGTATAAATATAATTAAGCAAGAGAGAAGGCAGAGAAATAAAAAAAACAAATAATGGAGTGAGAAATTGAGTTGTGATCTCTCAATGATTTAATAATACTTTATCCTAGATATCCAATGATTATGATTACCCTCTCTCTCAATCTATTCAAGTAATCCCAATTAAAATTGATAAAAATTGATTGGTAATCTCTCAGTCTATCAAAACTCTTTCTAACTATGTAACTGGATTTGAAGCAATCCTATGGATAAATAATAAACAATTACAATCCCGCTTTAATTGCCTATTAGTTTGATGTTTATAGGTGTATTGAGGTACCAGCTTTTGCTGTATATCATAACACAAGTGATCTAATCTAACCTCTCGATTTAAATTGAGTATAAAGTAATAAAAATCACAAGAATATTTCATTAAATCAAGAATGTAAAGTTCAACAAATAAATCAAACGGAATTCCTAACAAGGAATTTAACAATCCATAGATGTAACTATATATATCCAAGTTTAATCATCATTAATATCCAACAACAACAAGGAAATAAGAAAAGAGTAAAGAATTGAATATGAAAGTCTTCCCATTTTTGCCTTGAGTTAAAAAATCTATAGCCTTGTTTTTGAGAAGTTTACTCTTTTGGTCTCCTTTGTTTATAATTTTGTAGTTGTCAAGTCATGTTTTTCTTTTCTTTATATACTCTTGTGAAATAAGTACCAAACAATTTCACTCTTGGTTTCTTACTTAATTTCTTAAGCTTAAAGTCTAGTTGCTAGAAAATTCAAGTGCATTATGGGGAATGGGATTTGGATTCTTTATGCTATGATAAGTAGAGTAGGATCTCCCCCTAAGGAACTACTCATATATATGGCCCTTAATCCAAGCCATGCCAAGGTAAAAAGTTAGATTAAGTATAACCATTGGGAAAATTTCTCTGATAAGGCATCTCTTATTTTTCTTGGATATAACCCTAGTCAAGATAAGAATGACACTTACCAATGGTTTGGTCACTCTTTAGGCATCTTCAACATTAGTTCTTATAGAGAATTGATACTAGCTAGAGAAACATATCAATCCTGAAATAAAGTATTTTTGCATCAAATTTATTTTACCAAAAACCTCCTTTTTCATGTGGTCAGTGGCAAAAGGCAGATTAGCCACCATAGATAAATTGATTTATCGTAATATGCTTAATACCTATTATTTATGCAAAACTTATCCTAAATCACTCATAAGCTTCTTCTTTAATTGTAGCTACTCGAATACAATTTGGGATGCTATTAAAACTCTTTCTTGTTATAGGAATTCAAGAGTCAATTATATGGAATTATTAAACTAGTTAGGCTCAAACAAAACCATCCCTAAGGGTAGCACATTTGTTTCCTTAATAACATTTGGATCTTGTATATGCAAAATGTTAGAAGAAAGAAACAACATGTGCTTTAATAAGGTGGAATACATTAAGGAGTAAGTTTAGGTGGAATTCTTTATGGAAAAATGAAAAAAATTTCCATTGAAATTAGGAATAAAAAATTTGTTATACTATAGTAAACAAATTACATATATTTTGGCCATTGCTTAAACATTACCCCTTAAAGAGGGGTAGAGTAGCATTAACTAACATCAATAAGAGGGTGAGATTATGCAAGGCCATGTGTTGAACATATAATGAATCATGTTACCACTTGATTATATTAGTTATGGGAGTATTCCTCCGACTAGCATCCACCTACTTTACATGAGAAAATTTAAAATCTATACCAAACCACTGAGAATGTTATAGCCATTGTAAAATGATCCATAACCACACCAGGTTGTATGCAATATTTTCCAACTTGTGGAATTATGTGTGAACTAAGATCTCTTTAATCAATTCTTCAAGTGTACAATATATGCCCATTTGGCTAATTGGATTCTTTACAACAGATTAGTTGTTCCCTTATATAAATAAGAGCTTGATTTATGGTTGTTCTAAGCTTATATAAATAAGAGCTTGATTTATGGTTGTTCTAAGCTATTTTGCTTGATATTTCAATCACCTTGTATTTCTCACCATCTAGACAATTTGTAGGTAGGTAGCAAATTAAATTAGATAAGCAACTAAATCACATTTTGTGAGAGAATTAAGATTATCCAATAACCAAATAATAATATATGAGTAAAAACATACATTAGAACTCCAATCATAAGCCTCTTTACTTATTCCCATTTGGCTTTAGAGAAGTCATGTTGGAAAAACAAATGTGGTATAGTTTTTGCCTTTAATCCATATAGAATGAAAATGTATCGCATTTGGAGCAAATGAAGCCTCTCTGTTGCATTAAATTTATTCTTAGCCATTAACCTTATAAGAAAAGAGCCTCTAGGTCTAAGATTTCTATTCCAAATTAGGTTTTTGCTAAGCCATAATTTGCCCTTTTGGTATAATCCACTCCTGACAAGCTTTATTTGTGAATTTAAAATTTAGTTGATTGTTTCAAAAATAACAATCTCTTATCTCTATATTAGGATGCTAATTAGGAATCAAATGAATTAATTACCTTGGAAACTTACTTAACATCCCTTCTCTAATCCAATTACTAAACTTCATTTGAGCTGGAATTTGATTCAAGTTGAAATGCCATCCCCAATTCTACAACTTAGAGTAGGTTTAATTGAAATTCTCAACTTGAGCAATTGAGTAATGAACCAAGAGGGAGAAGCTTTGTTTTTAGGAGCCCAGATGCTTTCCCTTTTTTATTATATAACTATGCATCCTTTTCATCTATAATGATCCTTTATCAACTAACACTCTCCATAATCTCTTTGCTATCAAAATCTTGTTAGTTACAATTTGACCATAAGATTATATTTACTAGCTTTGAGTTTTCCTTATACAAATTTATCATTATCCCTTTAATGGTCTTAATCAAGATTTTAGATAGGAATATGTGTGCACTCCAATAGATAAGCATAAAATTAACTATAGCTTTGATTAATTGGAGTTTACTACTACAAAAGAGCTCCTTGTCAGTCCAACTACCCAACATCCTTTGGATTTTTTCCACCAAAGGAAAGAACTATGCAAATTGTAATCTCCTTGTCATTTAATGGTAGTTCTAAGTATAATAGAGGAAGGGCTTTAGTAGGCATACAAGTCAAAGCTCTAAGTCTTCCCATATTTGACATAAAACTAGTGGCAAAAGTAATATGGCTTTTAGTATAGTTAATGTCTAGGCCAAATTGCTCCTAAACCTGCCTTAGAGACTCCATCAAAACTTGAACTGGTTTTACTTCAGTTTTAGAGAAGAGTAGCAAATCATTTGCAAAACATATACTAGTTAGCTTAATCTTCTTGCACTTACTATGATTCTTAAAGCTAGACTCCTAAAGATGTCATCCTTTAAAAATTGAATCAATGCCTTCATAGATAATATGAATAAATAAGGATAAAGGAGGTCTTACTTATCTAATGCCCCTTTTACCCATAAAAAGATTAAAAGGAACACTATTAATTAAAACACCGTAAGATGTTGAAGAGATGTAAGCCTTCATTTATTTTCTAAACTCATAAGGCAAAACAAGTGCCTCAAGCAAGTTGAATATAAATTATCAACTTATGCAATCAAAAGCTTTATTGAAATCAACTTTGATAACAAAATTTTGAGATGATTGCTTCCTATAGTAACCCTTTAAGTTAATTAGAAACTTCATGTCATAATTTCATATAATCATTTGTATTCAAATATTTAGATATCCATCTATGTCAATTTTCTAAAATTATTTTCTAAATTTATTACTATATTTAGATACAATTAAGATGATAAATATTTAAGATAAATCTATATAAAAAGTCAATTAAAAATCTTAAAATAAGCTAGTATTCTTTGGAATTTTATAAAAGATTAATATTTATTCATAATTTTGAAGATATTTAATCAATATGATTTAGAAACTTCATATCAAAATTTAAATTCATAATGTTTAACTAGTCCTTTAATTTTTTTATTTTTGTATAAATAAAAATGATATCTTTCCTTAATTAGAATGAACAAAATATATTTCTAATGATCTATTTTTAGTATGTTAACTATAATTATAAAAATTCTTATTAGTTTATTATATTTAGATAATATTACTCATATTAAATAGTATAATAATATTTAATGTATTATTAATTTATATGGTCAATTATAAAAAAAGCCTAAAATTTTGTCAATTTTTTAATTATAGCCCAAACTTTAAAAATAACGATAAAATGCCCAAACGTTCAATTTTTTTCAATTTTAACCCAAACTTTAAAAAGTAGCAATAAAATGCTCAAACTTCCAATTTTTTTCAATTCTAGTCTTTAGTGTTTCTGTTAAGTTTACTAACGTGACTTGCTACGTATTTTAAAAACCTTAAATATTCATACACATCAGCCAAAATTAACATAACAAATGAAGATTATTGAAACGACGTCTTTTAATCACATAATTAAATTGATTTCGTTATTTAAAAATGACCAAAATTAGATTACGCAGCCTCGACAACCTTACGCTTTGATTTTAGTTTTTTCTTCATTTTCAGTTTGTTCTCTCGATATCCTTACCCTTTGATTTTTAGATTACACAACCCCAACACCCTCACACTAAGAGCATATGGAGAACGAGATAAAAACGAAGAGCTTACTAATACAGTACGTTATAATACGAGAGTAGTTTAGAGTGTTAGAAGAATAAACATAAAACAAATGATTGAGAGCATCGAGAGAGCAACACATAACGTCGAGCCAGAATTTAAGAAAATTGAACGTTTGAGCATTTTATTATCACTTTTTGAAGTTTGGGCTAGAATTGAAAAAAAATTGAAAGTTTGGGCATGTTATTGCTACTTTTTAAAGTTCGGGCTATAATTAAAAATTTGACGAAAATTTGAGAATTTTTTGGTAATTAACCCTAATTTATATTAGTAATAACTAATCAATATTATTTATAATGTTTTATTAAGAGATATCAATATATATATTGTTTCTATAGAGCAATAAGTTAAATGTTTCATTAAATTGTTATTTACTATTTAATAATAATTATGTTGAAGATAATCAAATTTCCTTTATCTTATTATAATTTATATTTTTAAACATAAAATTGATCATTTATTTCATTAATCAATAATTATTTAGTAATTTTTTTATCATATTAATCGTTATGCTCCATTTAATGTTGATTAATTTTTAATAGTTATATTGTTTTATTAGACAATATTATTTCTAATTAAATTTTCTAGTGTTGTCTATCTACTAGACTTAGTAGTAATGTTGATTAATTTTCTTATCGTATAAATAACCTAAAATTAGTGCAAATACCAAAATAATTCCCTGTCCAATTAGACTATTAGATTTGATGCTAGTATTAAATAACTATAAATTTATATTTTTACAAATATAGAAAATAATTATTTATAAATAAAAATAATTATAAATAATAAATAATAATCTTATATATTAGTATTATTTTATAACAACAAAAAAATTCTAATAAAAGACTTAATTTGTTATTAATTTAAACTTATTAATATATTATTATTTATTAGTAAAACAATCATTATATGCATAAACATATTGTAAATTATATAATAATGAAATGTCATTTATTAACATTAGAAATCTATCAAATTAATTGACGGTTATTTATATAAATACTAATAATAAATAGAAATAAGAACTAAAATAATAAATGAAATGTATATTTGCTATCATATAAATTAATAAATATAATCAAATAATAATTTTAATAAAACTAAAATTAAATAACATTGAATATTATTTTAAATATAAATAGAAGATTTATAAGCATGATAAATTAATATATTATTTTTAACATACAATATATTATCTTTGTAATTAGCTAATGTTTAATTAAGTGGTGTATCACTCGTAAAAAATATTTATAAAATTTAACAAATAGACTAATTGCAGACTTCTCACAAAATATATGGTGAGAATTAACAAAGCACAAATTTAATGTGGAAATCATGATAATGTGGAAAGCTAGGCATCTTCAACCTTTCATTAGTTGACGATTTGCTACTTTTTTGTGTTGCTAATCCTGATTCTATCAATTTGTTGTTTAAAACTTTAGAAACCTTGAAGCCAAGTCCAGGTTTCTTCAATCTAAACAAAAGTAGTATCTTCTTATCAGCAGGTTTTAGCCAAGATATTGCCACTACAACAGACCTTTCAATCCAGTAGCTCCACTTTACGTATCTAAAGGTTCCAATTTCCAACAAAAAACTCACTTTTTAATCCTGTGCATCTTTTATTGATTCAGTACAGTAGAGACTCAATAGCTAACCCTAACTTATGGTGATAGAGTGTAACTAATCATTTCCATTTTATCCAATCTTCACAATTATCGGTGTTCACATCGAACTCTAACCAAGGAGATAGATAAACCTTGGAGGGATTTCCTTTGGAGTGGTGTCAACTGCTCTTCCAAAGTTCCAAAAGTGAAATAGCCCAAGGATCGTGGGAGTTTAGGTATCTGCTCAATCAAACTAATAAACAAGGTCTAATTAGTCAAAAGATTATGAAAAATTTGGGTAGACAAAGAAGCTTTTTAGGTAAGGTAGTTGTATCACTACTTCCTGAGGAAGAAGAGCATCTGGAGCATCCAAGCCAAAGATACTGTCTCTTGGATAATGAGACAAATCCTAAAGTTGAGAGACTCAATCCAGCTCCATATCAAGCATAAGGCGGGGAATGGTAAGGACATTTTCTTCTGGTTTGACAATTGGCTAAAAATTGGCCCTTTGTATAAGATCAGTGAAATTCAGAGCCTAAATCCATTATTCCTGAAGATACCAAGGTGCAAGATGTTATCAGGAATAATACAGGGACTTGTCCTACTTGTTCTACTAGGGGATCCTTGATGCTTATAGCAAACCTGCCTGCTTATTCCCTTAATACCTCAATTCAGGACTCACTTGTTTTTGAGTTTTCTCTGCCAGGTCTTACAATGCTTTCCTTAGGAGGCCTCTTCACAAAATTCCCACGAGCAAGCTTGTGTGGGATTTTGTTGTGATCCTTTCCAATGCATTTATAGTATGGTTAACTACTGTAAGGAGGTTAAGTACCAAAGACTCCCTCTAAGTTTACCACACTTATGACCTAACTGCTCATTATGCTCACATTCCTTATAAGACTTCGATCTTCTTTATTTCAACTGCTGCTTCTCTTCAATCATTTGGAGTAAAATACTCAACCTATTGGCCTGCATTGTTTCCTCACCAAGTGATGTGACACTATTTCATAGGCTTCCAACTTACAAGAATGCTTGAAAGGTGACTATAAGGTTTAAGCTTACTTTAAATGCATTGGTGCATGATATTTGGATTTAGAGAAATAGAAGATTATTTGATAATCACTCGTCAAACCCTAATAGTACTTAAAAGATCATATTGGCATCACTTGTACAAGGTCTAAGGCGTGATCCCTTCAATTCCTTTTTGTGCTATTTCAGTGGCGAATCTCACCGATCGTATTACAGCTCTTGGTATAATTTGTGGTTTATACCACATAGTTGGTGGTCCTCTAAATGAAATTATTCATAATTTTCCCAAAAAAGGCACAATTTGATGAATTCATGAGATTTAGTTTTCCACCTTTAGATGGAAAAATAAAAGGTGCTATATAAAATAACAAATTTCCTTTTCTCTGTTTACAGGATCAACCAACTACTACTGTCAGATCTACAGCAAAGCATTTCAAGTTTTACCCTCAAACCGCACTCTCCACTCTATGCTCTCTCTCGGGGCGCTCATTGACAGTTGATCTAGCGTTTATAAAATTGACCCTAAAGTTGAAGTCATTGTTGGAATTCTGTTCCTTTCAAATTTAAAATTGGTGGCTGTGCATTTTGTGCTTGTTGAACGGCGATGAAAGAAGGAAAATCAGTTAATCTGAATAATCACCATCAGAAACACCTGAGCGGTCACTTTTCCCCTTTCAAGTTCGCTAAGTTATTCGATCCTGAGGCTTCTTGGGATAAGGTAACTATCTATCTGATCGAATTCGATGTTTTCACCAATTTTTCGTTGGAAAGTTGGCTGTGCGAAGAACTGAAGCTGGAACTTGATTAATGTAACGACAAGGTAACTGTTTTTTTTTCTCCCTCTTCTATTAACTTAGCAGCGAACATGGAGCGAAACCCAATAATGTATTAATCAAAAGGGATTACATGTTACTTCCAATAAAGATATCTTTTTAAGGCTGGGTAGCGGTCTTCATTTATGAAATTCGAACATATTGATGATCGGTTGATGGCTTTGGAACAGGATCAATTGGGAGATGTCTTGCATTGGATTCGGCAAGTAGTGGCACTTCTCTGTGGATTGTTGTGGGGTGCCATACCTGTTGTTGGCGGTCTGTGGATCCTTGTGTAAGTTGGAGACCACGCGTTCTTTCAAGCTTTGGGATATTAGAATTTTGCGGCTTTTAGGTGAAATTGCTGTGGTTGCTCACGTAAAGTGCAAGTTCTTCTCTAAAGTTGCTATTCTTAGCAATAGTTTACTGGTCAAATTATTTCTAAACTAAGCTCCTATCATATCTATCCTCAATTCCGTTGGTTATATCTAACCTAAAGCCTAAGAAGCGATCTGGGTTTTTACACATAAATGACAAATGTTATTTGATTTTTACTTGTTCTTTTTTCTGTTAATGTCAGAGAGAATTGTCGTTGTTCTGAGTTTTTAATAGAACTGTTGGTATTTTGTGGGTTATTGTGATAATAAGGCATCAAAGTGGCATCCTTTTTGTTAACTAATTGACAAATATTATTTCCCTCTCTTTAACAGGCCTTTCCCTAATAATTCAAATCTGATTTGTTAATTTTCCAAAAGCTCCATCTAGTCCCTGGAGGATAGCCTGGCAATGTTGCTGCATTCATCTTAACTGTGCTGAAAGACAGCAATAAACATATACTAGAGTCTTCATAAGTTTAGAAGTCTTATATCAGGTTCATTTGGGAATGTAATCACTTTGCAATTTGTTTTCAAGAATTTTAGTATTAATTTGTTTGTATGGAAAGGACCATAAGATGCATGAACTTTTGGAACTATAACCCTCTTTGTTTCTTGATTTCATGTCTGTTGTATAAATCTTGTTTGACTTAGGCTCAGTCTGGCATTGAAGTCGGAAAAATGTGACTGGTAAAAGTATTTTGGGCTGCAAATATTTTAGTAAATGGTCATCACATTTGAAAAACCATGGTTGCTTCTTCAGAACCATGGTTGCTTCTTCAGAACCATGGTTGCTTCTTCAGAACCATGGTTTTGAGAATGTTAACACCATGAAAGTTTCAAACCTGCTTTTGCATCCTAAAGGTAGTTTCAGAAGTAATCCTAAATAGACATTTGTTGGGTTAAAAATTACATAGCAAATAGTGTGAATCATAATGTTGGAGGACTATCCAGTTGGATGAACTTGTTTCTATACACGTCATGGAAAGTAAATCCTTTGCAGATTGGGTGCTTTGATGAAGTCTTTGATGAGATCCTCGAGATGACATGCTTGTGATCTCACGCAAGTAGCCTCACATAAAACTCAAATTGGATTCGTGTTGATTGCCTATAGCAGTACTTTCATATTAGATTAATGACGCAAAATTATTCAGAAATACTTTTGAGTGACTTAAAAATTCCTGTAACCAGACCAGATTGATAGACCTCCGATTCGACTTACGTATTCTAGGAAAAAGAAGGCCCATGAATGAAGGAATAGTTGGTCGATCCTAGAGTGAACATGTGGCATTCTGTTATCTTTCCTGTTATTGTTATGTTTCTTATGCCGTTATCTTGGTTGTCCATTTCATAGTACATATAGGCTGTCGCTAGGAGTGAGAGGTGTGGGAATTTGGTTGTTGTTAAGGAGAGTCGCAGTCCTCTCGAAAGGCTGCCACCATTTTATGAAAATCTTATATTCAGTAATACTATCAGAGTATATTGAATCGTGTCGTTCTTCTACATAACATAGTATCCTATCAAAAATTGGTATTAGAAATTGTAATAGAAATTGATATTTCTATTCCAAGGGTGTTAGACAGTGACTTAATACGAAAAGAAGTGGCTGTGTATTGCTACCTTGCTAAGATAATTCAGAAATTGCAAGATGACATAGAGGAATTGTCGGGTTATTCTTGGCAACATGACACTTTCTGCCCAGCAATTCCGATATTTTGCCTACCTTGATACACGAGTTTCATACTAGTCCAATTGGGGGACATTCCGAATTCTTGCACACTTATAAAAGGATTAAAAGTGAGGTGTTTTGGAAAGGTATGAAGGAAGATATTTGGAAATTTGTAGCTGAATGTGCCATACGTCAACAAAACAAATATGTAGCTGCATCTCCCTCGGGATTACTCCAACCTCTTCCCATTCCTAATAGAATTTGGGAGGACATTTCTCTTGATTTCGTGGAAGGCCTTCCCAAATCAATGGGCTATAATTCCATTCTTGTAGTTGTTGACAGGTTAAGTAAGTATGCGCATTTTCTGCCTTTAAAACACCCTTTTACAGTGAAGTCGGTGACTGATATTTTTGTTCGGGAGATTGTTTGACTTCATGGAATGCCCACGTCAATTGTTTCAGACTGTGACAAAATTTTCCTGAGCAATTTTTGGGAAGAAATATTCAGACTCCAGGGGACTGTCCTATGGCGGAGTACAACTTATCATCCCCAATCTGATGATCAGACCAAAGTGGTAAATAGAAGCGTAGAGACCTATCTGTGTTGCTTTGCAAGCGCTCAACTAACGAAGTGGAGTTCTAAGCTTCCATGGGCAGAATACTGGTATAATACTTCCTACCATATATCTACTAACATTACTCCCTTCAAAGCTGTATATGGTAGGGATCCCCCACCTTTAGTGCATTTTGGCAGTCAAACTACAAGAGTAGCTGACTTGGAGGAAAGAGGTGCGATTTTGGAGGAACTCAAGCTCCATCTTGCAAAAGCTCAAGTAAAAATGAAGATGCACGCATACAAACATCAGAAAGACGTTCAATATGATGTGGGAGATCTGGTTTTCCTCAAATTGAGAACTTATAGAATGTGCTCTTTGGCTGGAAAGCAGAATGAGAAACTCTTGCTGAAGTTTTTCGGCCCTTATCACATTCTAAAGCGGATTGGAACAGTGGCATATAAACTTGATTTACCAGTCGGCACTAACATCCACCCGATCTTTCATGTCTCCTAACTCAAGAAGCCGCTGGGATTTCAATAGATCAATCAGCCCCTTCCACCTCAATTGACTTCAAACATGGAATGGGTGGTGACCCCAGGGAAGTTACTACAGTGGCGTGACACCGTGATGGGCAAAGAAATTTTTGTTAAATGGTGTGAACTCCCTGATTTTGAAGCTACTTGGGAATCTCGTGATGCAATCCAACAACAGTTTCCTAATTTTCTTTTTGAGGACAAGGTGGAACTCGATGGGGAGGGTAATGATAGACCTCCGATTCAACTTACGTATTCTAGGAAAAAGAAGGCCCATGAATGAAGGAATAGTTGGTCGATCCTAGAGTGAACATGTGGCATTCTGTTATCTTTCCTGTTATTGTTATGTTTCTTATGCCGTTATCTTGGTTGTCCATTTCATAGTACATATAGGCTGTCGCTAGGAGTGAGAGGTGTGGGAATTTGGTTGTTGTTAAGGAGAGTCGCAGTCCTCTCGAAAGGCTGCCACCATTTTATGAAAATCTTATATTCAGTAATACTATCAGAGTATATTGAGTCTTGTGGTTCTTCTACATAACATAGTATCCTATCACAGATCAAGGAAGATTATATTTGGGTCCAAAGGTGAATGCTGTAATTCTTTGGTTGGTCTTGTCCAATGTGGCCCAATGGATGTTAGACGTGGTGAATTTTACTAAACTCTCTATCCAAATAAGCAATTGATGTATATTAACTATTTTTTGTTTGAATGGCGATCATCAGTAGTTTCTATTGATGAGTTGAAATTGAGTGTTGTGCAAGGCGTGAGGGTTAGTGGATGGTGGGATTGTCAAGCTTTATGCACATGCTTCTCTTTGTTTATTTATTTATTTTTTGCGTGCCAATAGGTTAGCTATATTAGTGGGGATTATTAAGACTTGCATCATCATTTTTTTAAGTCATATTGCCCTTTTGCGCTAAATTTTGATATTGTAAAGTTCAGTAAACACTAAGAATTCTTGGCTATCCATGTAGAGATTTAGTGGATGTTTGTATATTAAACAAGCAGCATGATATCAAATATATTACTGTTAGCTTTGAATTTGTCACGTTATTTTCATTGACTTTCTAGATTTTCTCCTAGTTTTGCTTTCCTAACATTATGATACGGATTATGGTTGGTAGTTTTCTCTTGATTTCCTCCACGATTGTGTATGGTTATTATGCAATGATATTAAAGATTGATGAAGAAGATTTTGGTGGGCATGGAACTCTCCTCCAAGAGGGGCTTTTTGCTTCATTTTCAGTCTTTCTGGTAAATAGTAATCCTGATTCTTTTGCTTTCTTTCTGGCTTCAAGCATGAGATTGTTTGGCATGGCATTCGCTTAAGTATCGAAGTTTGGTTTCTTCCTTTTTTCCATACTCTTCAGCTGTCATGGATTCTAGTATACAGCTTGACCCACTTCTGATAGTCTCGGTACACAACATTGGCTGCCTCTGTGACCTGGGAGATACGCAACTAGTTACTTGGCGGCATTGTTCTTATTCCTTGAAAAGCCTTCTTACCGTTATATCTCTTCAGATACTTTCGGTTTGTGCAACATCTTCGGTTTGCAGATTGATGGTAAATCAATTTATGATTTTGGTATCTTCATAAGAGCCTCAAAATATGTAAGAATTGATAGTTTGCTTGTCTTATATCAAAACCGCTGAAGAAAACTTTGATGGACTGTGTTTTTGTAGACTAGCATGGTTTATGGGCGGCACCAATGTTGTTTCATTTTCATTCGAGTTATGAGAGGCTGGTTTCATCTAGCACATTTGAGCACTTATGTTCAATGGAACTCCTTGGGATGGAAATGTTGTGGATTATGCTCTTGCGGCGTTTTTTGTTTCACACGATGTTGCTTCTGGAATACGATTACTAGTTCGTTTAGTAGAAATGCTTTAGATCTTCCGGTGTACCAATAAGGTGATTATAACTTAGAGAAGATGCGCTTCCACTATCTAAGTCCTTCCTGTTCATCACCGAGGTTTTTATGACATAATTCAGACAAAATTCGCATGTTAGGAGACCATAAGATCGATCTTGACTGCTTTTCCAAAACGATTCCCTCGCCCGCCTTCTCCAAGCTGCAATAAAAGCCAACTTGTACATCGAATGACCATAAAGAGTCCAATTTATAATCCAAACGGTAGCTGCTATTCTGAGAACATAATACACGAGGCTGCACTTCAAAAGATTAATCGAGTTAGTTTTCTATAAAGACGCATAGAGCCATAGACTTCCAAAACTTGATGTTTTAGGACAAGAGCACAGAGCTTTTATAACTGGATCTTTTACGATAAAGTGTGTTAAAAGTCAAGGACAAAAATGTGACAACGTACTATCGTAATTGAAGTTGTAACCAAAGAAGCTATACGACTTAATGGCCATTTGACGCAACTGTTATAGTTGCTTCATGCTCCGATTCAGAGGTGTTTGAGGGATCCACATTTTAGGATCTATTTTAATTTATATTTTACATTTTTTTAATGAAAGGGAAATTTTTTTTCTTTGAGAAAAGATGAAGTACATAAAGCCATAATGGCAATCAAGGTGCACAAGTACAAAGCAACTTGCAAATTACAAGGATAATGCAATCATAAGTGTAACATCTCATTATTGAGAATTTAGAAGTGTATTTCATGCATTATATGACATACACATGCAAGTAAATAATATTGTCGAAATAATTGTACATGCATGCATTGACATTTTTCAGATATAAGTGATTTTTATGTGATTAAAGTGTGAATTATGGATTAATTGTCTTAAAAATTAAATTATTGTGTATTAGAATTAATTTCACAATTTTGGAGACATTTTAGATATTTTGGAGATTTATAAAAAATTTGGAGTATTTTAGACTAAGAAAAATATAGAAAGAAGAGACAAATAGAAGTGTGACAAATGAACTAGTGAATGTGTGACAATTAAACAAATTACTATGTGACAAGTGGAGCAATAGTTAAGTGACATTTGGTAGCTTCAAATGGATGACAAGTGTAGGACATGCACTGGAGACATGTGTCAAGACCTAAAAGGGAGACCTAAGTAACGTTTTTGGTAAAGAGATTTCTGCAATTCTTTTGGTTTGTTCATCATCGAAACACCAAAACTTTCCCCTTGCTCTCCGTCACTGAAACACCTAGCTGGATATTTTTGTGTTATTGACTTACCGACGTTACTCCTTGCAAAGACTTCAGCTCATATTTTGTTATGTTTTTCTCTACTTTTGTCTTTGTTTCATCCACCGAAGCCACTCATTTGCTTCCCCCTTTTCTGGAATTTTACTGAAGAGAGTGAAGCTTAAGACAAGTATGTTATGCTTTGAGTTTTATGTAGTGTAAATGACTTTTGATGATAATTTAATGTTTGAAAATGGATGCATGCGTAAATGGTGTAGCAAGATGAATGGATGCATGCGTGAGTGGTGTAGGAAGAAGCAATTTCTGTGATATAAGTAAAGTGATGAAGGAGTTAAATCAATAGAAATGTGCAGAAAGAGTATAAAGGATTGTGATAATTGAAGTTAAATGAAGATTAGTGAAGTGCAGAAAATGTAATATGTTAAAGTATAAATTAGGTTATGTTTTTTTATTGTGATTATTCATGAAATTGTGAATTTTGTATAGAGATTACTGAACTGAAAATTGAGATATAACTGAATCATCAACGTGAAAAGATACAGAAATGATAGAGAAGTAATAGAACATTGACAATGAATTGTGCTGGAGAATGTTATATGCAATGTTTTACTGAATATACATATGTATTTTGGCTATAACTTGATTTGTGAATATCCAAATTGGATGAACTTTGATCTAGAGTAAACTAGAGACATATCGCTACATTTTCCATGAAGGAATTGAATTTGAAATCTGTCCGTACGGGTCTTGAAATTTGGCTTGAATTTGAGAGTTGTGTTCTGTCAAGGTATGAGAAACAATATTGAGTATGTTGATTATAACTTGCACGATACTAAACCAAAATGTATGAATTTGATGTCATTAGAAACGTAAGACATATAAGAACATTTGATTAGAAGAAAGTATTGCCTAAAAACTTCTATTTATAGGTTAAAAATAGCAAGAAAGAAGGAAGAAAAATGATCGCGACTCCGCTGAAGAATAATGGAAGTCGCAATCGTGCATCTACACGATCACAACTCCGCAGAGAAGAAGAAAAGTCGCGATCGTGAACAGGCACGATTGCGACCCAAGAGGCTTTATCAAAGGGTGATTTTTTGGATGTTTTTCAACACAATTCAAGTAAGGATGTTACCATATGAGGCATGTAGGTTTAAATAAGCTCTTAAATGAATTTAATTGATGTTGAATGACGGGATTAAAGTGAGTAAAGAGTATTAGAGATTAAAAAATATTTGGAAGGTGTTGCAATTGCGTATAACGTGTATTAAGGAAACATACCCCAAAAGTTGTCATTGAACATGCATAATACATGATACATTCATGAATGTGCTTATGATTGACTATTTATCTGAATGTGTCAATTTTGTATATGATTGCATTTTATAGAAGAATACATTGAGCGATCGCTTCCAGACATTGCCGGAACTTCAAGGTAATAAGTTAAAAAGAGCAATTGTGAGTAACCTAAGATGGTCTCACCTTGATTGTTTGTTAAATTATGTACTGAATTATTGTGATGTGTATGTACTGAATTTCATAAATTTAATGTCCGAGGCATTTGATGCATGAATAGAACATTGGAAGTGCTACTTGAATGTGAATGTGATTGACTAAATGATTCTCAACTATCATGTTGAATGCCAGACTAAAATTCTGATGAAAAATGTGAATGAGAAAGAATGCGAATGTGACAAAATGAATACGCATGGTGTATTTCATTATATGAATGCACGAAATATAAAGGTAGTTGTGACCAGAGTTGCCAGTAAAAAAGAGCTTAAAGCTCAGAGATCTGTGGTAAAAGCCTATGGCTCAATATGTATAAAGAATCCTGTATCCCTAATAGATAAGGGACAGTATGATAGAGCCCGATATCCACATTGGATACGGGACAGTGAAAAAGGCACTCAGTCACAACAACATAATTTAATAAAGTTGAGTCTCATAAGCATTGCATATACATATGATATGAATAAATTGAATGATTACAATGTTTTGAGGACATTCATTGTATACTATGTGTGATTGATTATCGATGATTATAATCTGCATAATTGCAATGGAATGATGAATTGTATAGATTCTAAAATGTGTTCTATGTGAACTTGATATTACATGATGAAAATTGAGATGATGTGAATTATGTGATGACATAAATTGTGTGTTGCATGACAAGAGTGAACCATCGAGGATGGTTACTTAACTGAGTTTGCAAAACTCAACCAAATTGCAACGCTGATATTTTCAGGTTCGAGAGAGTGACGACCTAGCTTCTAAAACTACTTAGAAGAGATTTTGTATAATTGTTGGATAGAGGACATGGCTCAAAAGTCAGTCAGTTGGGACTGAAGGAATAGTTTAATTTTTGTTTAATTCCTCATGTATGTTGCATGCTTTGTATACAGAGCTGTGACTCTGATAGGCAGATATTGTACAAGCATGGATGATGATTGTAATGCTACATTGTAAATATAGTTTATGAAATGATATGAGGAAATTTTTGGGTTTTAAACATTGTGTTATTTATGAAGTAGTTTTGATGCCATGCTATATAGTGAAAGTTAATAGTTAACACACCATGTCTATCGGGCATATGCACATGGATCCGAAGGGCGTATGGACATATGTCTGATGGGGGTAGGGTGTTACAATAAGCTTGCTAGAGAAGATTACAGACTATTGTACTAAAAGAGAAAAATGTTTACACCCTTCGAATAGTGTTGAGATACTACATGTCTAAAAATTTATGCAATTGAATGCTAATGTGATTTTTAATAAGCTGTATTAGTTGCTGCTTGGATAGGCACTTATTTTTAAAATTTTGGTTGTTTTTTTCATACCAAATTGCTATGACAGAAAAGATAAAGAAATGCGGAAGCACCATTTAACTATTTTGTTTGGAAGCTTAATAGTAGAACACCATGTCTTGATATTGCTAAAGTTAATTGGGGGATTAGTAATAAAACATTTTTGCATCAATGCTTTCTATATTTTAGTAACAAAATTACACTGTAAGAGTAAGTGATTTGTATTTTTCTTAACCTTTTAACAAAGAATACACCAATTTGTGAATTTCAGAAACTTTTCTATTTTGTTCACAATTGGTAGCTTGCTTCTTATTGTAAGCCATAGAGTGGTGGCAACTCGTGGTTATTGCTGGCTGAACCATAAAATGTTAGTCGAAGGGAGAGTTTCCAAATTGTTAATAAGTACTTGCCTGCACGATTGATTAGTGAAGATGCCATTAGAGGTGTGCTTCTATATGATTATGTCATTATTAGTGTTAATTGATGCTTGAACAATCCAAGTTCTTAAAGAATTAGTAATTAGAGCTTGTTTGATCAACTCCTTCTTTGTTATAGCTTCTGCAATTGTTGCCTTATGTTGGATTAGTGATTTGAGGGCTGAAGCTTCATCATTTTCTCCAAAGGACCTATATATAATCAGTTATCTTACCAAAAGTTGGTGGATTCACCATTTCCAATAAGATGAATAAAGTAAAGCTTGAATCTTTCCCTCATATTCAATATAGCTTTCAGAGTAATAAAAGCTAAGTTTTCCACATTCAAACTCCGTCAATTTTTGTTCTTGATGAAGTAGTTGTGAATCCACTTACACCACAGAGCCTGTTTATTAGAAATAAGTCTCAATAGTCTTTTAGGAAGCATAATAGTATTCAAAATTCTGAGACAATTATGCTAAGGCCACCTTGATTTTCTTTGAAAATTTTGAAAGTATTAAGCGTTAAAGCCGAATACAAATGTCTTACAATAAAACTTAAAATTTAAAACAGTGAATATCACTACATTTGAAATGCTTCCGAAGATCTCTTGTGATTGAAAATCCAATAGCCACAATGTTCCCAAACGTGCCTTGGCTTCAAACTACCATCATTTACTCCATAAGCTTTAAACTTATAGGCCAATAATGTAAAGTGTAACTCGGCTAATATTATTGTACCGTAAGAGTAGTAGCTACCACATGTGTGTCATAAAAACATGCCTGTGAAAACAATCATTAGCACATGCAATTTAATGTTTAACTAAGTCACCACTGTTTGAAACATTTCACACATGTTAGTATCTAAATAGATAGTGCCCATACTGAAGCTTCTGTCTTTGTAAATAGAATTGGAGTCGGATATGTTGTAATAATTGGTTAGAAAATTGCTCTTGAGTGGTGGTTTTGTCTTAAAATGTTTTGAGATTTCTCTCGTCCCATATAGTAATGGTTATAGAAGATAAGGCTATCCAAAAACACTTATACATTGTGTTATTTCTATAAGTTATCCATAGGGTGTGGATACAATCTAGGATGTTAATTACATCATTTGATAGGCACTTGTTGTAAAGGTCCCTCCATATATTGCTAATGTAACAACATTTGAAGAATAAGTGTTCGCTAGTTTCTTTCACTTCTCTGCATAAACAACACCAATTAGTGAGTTAATGTATTTGGCTAATTTATCTATTGTTTTTAATCTTCCCTTCATTTCAAGCCATAGTGTGAATGATGCTTAAGATTGAAGATGATTGGACCATATGTCTTTAGTCCATACCAACTTGGGAAGTTACTTGAAGAATAACTCCCTATAAGAGGTGTTTAAAAATCTGCCATCAGCTGCATGCCTCCAAAGTATTTTTCTGTTTCAGTGTTACAATAAGAGTTGCAAATTTCATCAGCTAAGGAGTTGGTGATTCTTGAGCTCCACACTTTATCTTTTCTTTGTAAAGTTGTAGCAATTGACATATCTAAAGGGATTGAACTCTTTAGTAAAGCAACCAAATTGTAATTAATCAAAGGTCCCATAGAAAGCCAATTATCATACCAGAAGTTGATGGAATTCCCATTACCTATAAACGCAATAAAGTCTATTTTATGCTGGTCTCTCAACTTTAAGATGGCTTTAAGTGTGGTTGAGGGAATGTTTGAACAATCTATTGATCATAAGCTTCTGTTTTTTGATGAAATAGCTACATATCCATCTGCACCATAGGGATTGTTTGTCCTTCATTAGTCTCCATAGCCTTTTTGTGAGTAAAGTTGATTACTGGTCACTCCACCTTGATTTTTAGGAACGCACACATTCCTTAATTTCATCTTCACCCTGTTAGGAGTTCCTTTACAACGAATCCACAAAATCTATTGAGGATCTTATCAATGGTTTTGATAATTTTAATAAGCAAGGCAATGTGAGTTACCTAATAGACACTGATGGATTCAAGATGGAAACAAAAAGATGAGCTCTACCGGTAGTGGAGAGGTTTCTAGAGCTCTATAAGGACATAACGTTGCTGATTTTATCAATCAAACTGCTATAATTCTTTGAATTTAACCTTGAAGATGTTATTGGAATGCCAAGGTACATTATTCAAAGAAGTTGTTTGAAACCAGTAATGAAAACTAGGGTTAATTAAAAGTTTGTAGCATTCTTAGAAAGGAATAAGCCACTCTTGGAGCAATTTAGTTAGAGACTGGGGATTCTATTAAAAATCTTGAGAGCTTTAATAAGAGTTATCATAAATGTGGAATCTACTTTGGAAAGTAGAATGAGATCATCGACAAATTATAGTTTTTTAATTTGAAACTTTTCATATTTGGAGTGATATTTGAAACCCTTATTTCTTTCTATATCCTTATAAGGAGTCTATTGAAGACTTCAATGACCAAACCAAATAGATAAGGAAAATGGGGTCATCTTGGTGAATTCTTTTACAACAAGGATACTATTAGAAGGAGAAGTGACATATTGAGTGATCTATTGAATGTATGTCTAAGGAAAGTTCATGGAAAAAAGAATGTTGATTACAAAATCCCAATCCACACTATTATAAGCCCTTTTTAGGTCAATTTTGATGTAACAATTTGATTTGTATTTCTATTTTAAGTAAGTCTTAATAAGCTCCTAAAGTATTAGCACGTTGTCACCAATAATCCTCAAATGGATCTAAGCACCTTGAGTATCCCCAATATGATTTGGAAGAATCTTTCTCAATTAGTGAGCTAGTATTTTATAAATCAATTTGTAAATTTAGTCGTAATATAAAATGGGGTGAAAGTTAGAAAATTATTTAAGCTCATCACTTTCAGGAATATGTGTAATGAAAGTCTTGTTAATCTTTGAAAGTAGGGAACCCTTATTGAAGAATTCCAAGATAGCATTTGAAATGAGATTCCTTATAAGTATCCAAGACTTAAGGAAAAAATTTATATTAAAGCCATTAGGTCTAGGAGCTTTAAGAGGGAAAAGAGATTTCAAAGTTTCATCAATCTCTTATATAGTGACATATTGATATGGAAAATTAGCTTCCTAAATAGAGAGGCTTCCTTATAAGATTTCATTGAGAAGAGTATAAGTGGAATGAGCACTAGAAGGCTTATTCACCAAATCAAAGAACCGTATTCTCCATCTAGCAATTCAGATTGAGAGTTTAACTTAAGGTTATTAAACTAAAATGAAACAATCCTATTTCTAGCTCTTATAGAGATGATAGTCTTATGAAATTGGGATGTGATTCTTTCTCCACTCCTCAACCAATCCATTATAAATCTCTGCTTTATAAGAGAAAAATCTTATAAAAGAACTTTGGAAAACTTACGTAAGGCAATTCTCTCCATTTCCTGTAACTGAGTAAAATTGGGATTGTTATAAAGATCCTACTGAATGCTCTCTAAGTTCTTCATAGTAGTGTTGACCAAATGGTGAGTATTGCCAATGTTATCTTTAAAAAGGTGCTTCATCTCCATATTGATAAGGTACAATTTCCTAGCATAAATGAATTACTTGGTTCAACTGATTCTTATTCTTAAAGCTTTCCAAAAGCCATCTTCAAAACTTGCTAGTTTAACTAGGAAATCATTAAATCTAAAAGGCTTATTGGGGTTAACTGTAATAGTTTAAGTGAGTATAGGTGAGATGTGAAAAATTGTAGCATGAATAGGTAGAAAAACAATTTGGGAAAACCACCATCCATTGTGTGTTTGCTAGAATACAATCTAACTTTATCCTATTGAAAATTGCTTCAAGTTGTTTGTCACTCCAAGTAAAGAAGTTAAAACTAGATGGGATGTCAGTTACTTGAGCTTTCTTAATACATTTTCTTAATTCTGACCAAGGATTTCCAATCGGTCTAGATTCTTTTACTTGATCATCTCTTAGATTATAATTAAAATCTCTAAAGAGGATCTAAGGATTATAGATGTATAGAACATCTTTAATTTTATTCTAAAGGAAAGCTCTCTGGTAAGAGATATTTTGTGCATAAATAAAGGATATGAAAATTGGTTGAGTTGAGTACCTCACAAAAACCTCTAGATGAATGATCTGATATAAAACCATTATAGTGCATGCATTCATTTATGTGGAATCATACAAGACAAATATTTTTCCATTGGAATGATGGTTGTGGATTATAACTTCTCTCCAATAAGAAGGAAAGTAGTTCAGTAAGTTTCTATTACCTTTTTCATATGAGTTTCCAAATTGCTAGCTATCACCACCTTATTATGCAAAATCATATTTCTAATCAAAAGCTTTTTACTAGGAGCATTTGCTCCTCTCATATTATAATCTAGGATGTCTATGAGAAGGGATCCAATGGTGAAGTCTTCTTTTTTCTATTGAATTTCTTCCTGATAATAGTTTCAAACTCTTGCTTAGTGTTTTCTTATTGCTCAGAATTTATAATTAGGGTTCTAAGTATACTATCTTCAAAAGTTGTTTATTTAGATCTCACTTTATGCAAATCGAGGTTAATCTCTTTCCTCTAGCTTTTGGAGATATATTTGTGTGTATATTGTTCATTTATACTTTAGTTGTAACTTCCTCATCCACAAGTACATAATTTACATGATCTGAATTGCTAATAATTGGCACTTGAGAATAAATATTGTGCTCCATAAGTTCATGATAGTTACATATTGTAAAGATCCTTCTAGTTGATCTATAGGTTGTGTTTTCTATGCATAAGAGACCTTTAATTGATCTTCAATAGGTTCTAGATTTTCATTAAGCCTAATGAATTGAATCATCCCATGCAAGTCATTCATAAAGTAACCAAGATACATATCCTTGCAAATTTGGTTCTTTTATTCTTAGTATTGGCTTGATCTATAGATATGGGTTTGCCAATGTAACTATCAAGGTGGCTAAGACCATTTGTAGTCTTATACTCTAAGGGAACATCATATATAAAAATCCATATAGGTATGTTTTCTTGTTTAATCTCCTCCAATTTCAATCCAGGCCTCCATAATTGGAGTAATAGTGGCTTATTGTGTACATGCCAAGGTCCATATTGAATCACTTTCTTATCATCTTTAGAGCTTGCTAATTTGAAAAGGAAAACATTCATAAGCACTTCCTATAAACCATGTTGCTTCTAGTTATTCAAGGTCCATTGTTTCATAACTAGGAAGGCTATCCTCTTGTCTAGGAAGGAGCTAAGAATGGTGGACTTCCATCTATAAGCTCTAGTTTTGAGAAGATCCAAAAGTGGAGAAACAATCCTATGATTAGATGTTTCACTAGGTGGAAAATAAGTTATCTTCAGATCAAGTCTAGGATAACCAGTAATATGAACCCAGGATTTTTGAATTGGTTGAGGATTTATCTCAGAGGCGTGAGCATTGCTTGATGAAGATCTAGGTATCTCCTTTAAAGTAGGCAACTTAGATTGTAAGGTAGGATAGTTTAAGTTTAAAGGCAGGAAAGCATTAGTATCCATGGGATCAAACTAATGACTGATAGATAAAGAAAAATTTAAAGGTAAAAGAAAGAAAACAACGTTGCATATCACTTTAGACAAGTAGAAGGATCACAAGGTTTCAAGTAAAAGAAGGAAGTTGACGGTAGAAGAAAGTTAGGATTTTTGAAGTGATATTAGAGCATTTTGCAATAGTAAAAAAGGGAAATAAACAAATACAAGTGTCAACAGAGATGAGTCAAGTATCAATAGAAAACATAAGTCGAAGGTATTGAAAGGTAATACATAGGATCAATCATTGCAGCAGTGAATTGTGTATGAACAGTAACCTGCGAGAATGAGCTGTAGAGAGATGAACAATAACATTATCGTCATTACAGAGAGATTTTTCCTAAGTATTTGAATATTTTTTAGTTTGGCGACAAGTTATAATACATTCTAATAAAAAAGAAGAAGTTATTTTATTTACAGTTTTTTCTATTATTTTAGTATAAGATTGCAAGCAAGTGGTTTATTATTTTGTAATAATGTAGAATTATATAAATAATAGAATAATCGTTATCTAAGTAGCAATAAAGATTGATGTAGATTAAGACTAAAATTAAATTAAATTAATCAAAATATTATTAGTCACAATTAAGTAAATAATCATTTAATAAAAATAAATATGATATAAAATCTATAATTGAATTCCCTTAGCATCATCTTGTACTCTTGATTTAGTTATTTAAAAATTTTAATGTTTACAATGAATAATTCTTTTAATTTAATGAAATCTCACCTTTCAATGTACAACCACCTCTCCCTTGATTGATTATTTAATATAACTATCTAATTAATACATAAGAACATACTAAGTTTTGTGAAATTTTATAAAAAGTGTTATAATACCAAAAAAACCATATAGTTCTGTTTTTAATAACCCCATTCAATCATCAATATTTATGCTTATTTCGAGATGTAGATAAGTTCTTTCAACACCATCCATTTATAAATTAATTTCAAGTTTAAGTTTTAGCTTATAACTAACCATCATTAATAATAAAACAAATATCTCATAGGTATAGAACACTTTATTAGAAAATCATAATCAATCCACACAAGAATAAACTAGGGTTCCATCTAATCGAAATATTCGTTAACTTTGCCACTAATCATTTTTGAAATAAAACAAACAAACAAAAGAATATAAGAATTCATTATAAAGGTTTCATTTAATGATTATCTCAATCTTTTGATTGATTTACTTTTTATGGAATTATCTGAATCTCTAATCTTAATGAAGATGAATATAAGATGTGTTATAGTTTTTTTTTCTCTTTAATGAATACTGACCTAAATTATAAGTTGAATAGGAGTAAAACTAAACTAAACTAAACTTGGTCTCCTTTCTTAAGAATTTTACATTTATTTATATAAGCTTTCTTCACGAACATGGTCTATGATATAATTGTGTACCACATTAATTCTCCAATTTTACTTTCAAAAGAGGACTATAGGTATAGACACGCCTATTTTCTAGGTCATATATCAGAGTTTCTTCACTTGAATATCTTTATCATAACACAAAATACTATTTGAGCCCATTAAGGCAGTAGAGTGAAGACAAGGCAAAGGTTGACTTTAAACGTGGAGTGATATTCTAAGAAAAGCTTCTAGAAGAAGAAGAAGTCTCCATCTAAAAATGGAAAGTACTAGAAACTAATGAAGACGAAATGGAAAATCTCAACTTGGATGGAGAGAACAAATCTGGGAAAGAAAATAGGGTGGAATATAAAGACCAAATCACTAACTCTATAAGGAAATTTGCAAGGAGCAAAGGGAAAAACAAAATGAAAGGGCACTCTCCTTTAAATGACTATACTAGTTTGGATTGTTAGGGGGCTTAATAATCCCCTTAGAAAATCTATGATTAGGAGTTCCATTTTGGAAAAGAAGGTTTGGTTAGCAGGATTACTAGAAACCAAAATAAAAGCATCTTAAATGCAATTATTTACCAAGTTTTTAGGGGCTGAGTTGTAGGCTATATCCAACCATACTTCTTACTATAACGACAGAATCCTATGTTTCTATAATTTCAATAAACTATCGGTTCTAGTTACTAGTAAGAATCTAAAGTGCCTTATGAATGAAAAGAAAGTAGTTTTTCATGTCACTTTAGTGTATGCTTCAAATTCTCAATTTTAAAGGGAAATTTTATGGAAAAAGTTATAGTCCACTTAATCAGTAATGTCCACTCCATGACTTTCAATCGGAGACTTCAATTGTACTCTCAATTCTCAAGAAGCAGATGGGGGAGGTACCATATGGCATCTAATAGAGAACTAAACAACCTGTTCCAACAGATGCCAATAATTGATCTTAGATACACTAGTAGACTGTTTACTTGGTCAAATAATCAGCAGGGTCCAATGTTAATTAGAAGGAAGTTGGACAAAACAGTGGTGAACTAAGCTTAGTTAGATGAATTTTTAGCATCCTTAGCTCATTTTAGTGAAAAATTACTATCTGATCACTCCTTTATACATACACAACACCTTACCTATACATATATGCATATAATACATCAAAAGAACACTATTTAAAATGCACCCCTTAAAATCACCTAGGTATAATGGATTTACAACTTGGTTCTTCCAGAATACTTGGTAGATAATAAGTGACTTATTCACTGAAGTAGTGCTAGAATGCTTAAATAATACCCAAATGCTAAAAGAGTTAAACCAAACTTACATTTGTCTTATTCCCAAGAAATTGAACCCCTCTTCTCTGGCAGATTTAAGGCCAATCTTGCTATAATGTAGTATATAAAGTCATAGCCTAACTACTAGCAAGCAGATTGAAAAGGCTCTAAAAAAGTAATAAATCTTACACAGGGAGCCATTTTAGCTAGAAGATCATTAGGGGGTAATGTTTTCTTAAAGCAAGAGATGTTGAAAGATTATAACTCTAGTAAGAGGATAAAAAATTGTCTATGGAAAATTGAAATCTATAAGGCCTTTGCTATAGTAAGGTGGACCTTCATCCAAGCATGTTTAGTAGCACTTGACTTTCTAACTCAATTTATAACTAGAGTTATGATGTGCATCAAATTTTCCTCACTTAGTATCCTTGTTAATGGTGTCCTTACTACGTCTTTTAAATGTGCTAGGGGAATTAGACAAGGGGATCCCTTATCCCCTTATCTATTTGCCCTAGTAATGGATGGGGTATCTAAGATTCTCATAAAACTCATAAGATGTAATGGAAGATTCCAGCTACACTATAACTGCAATGAACTTAAGATCACTCATCTAATGTTTGTAGATGATCTCATCTTATTTAACAAAGTAGATGCGCAATCCTTCTACATACTACTGGAAATTCTAAATATCTTCTCCGAATGGTTAGGGCTAAAAATCAACATTGCAAAGAGTTGTTTGTTTTGTTGAAGTGATGTGAAGAATTCTACTGAGATTAGCAAAATCTTAAGGCTTCATCTTCAATCCTTACCCTTCAATTACCTTAGTGTACCCATCTCTTTTGCTAAGCTAACATATTCATATTGCATTCCCTTAATTAAGAAGTACAAGACCAAAATTAATACTTGGAAAAATATATATCTTTCACTTGCTACTAGAACCATAGTGATTATTTCAGTATTAACCACCTTTCATGTTCATTAGATGGCTCACATTATCTTGCTAAGAAGAGTAATCAAGGAACTTGATCATATACTGAAAGCATTTTTTATAGTTAGGGAAAGCAAAAAATGTAAAGGGGATAAAGTAAGATGGAGTGACATAGCCATTCCAAAAAATTAGGGGGGATTAGGAATTGTTCCTATCCCCTTAATGCAAAATGTCTTCACAAGTAAAAGGATATAGAGGCTATTTTCAAATATGAATACTATATGGATCAAAAAGGTTTATGACATATACCTTAGAAACCAAAACTTTGGGCAGTTACCTATCACTATAGAAATTTCTTGGAATTTCAGTCACTTGTTAAAGCTGAAGCACAAGGTTTACCCTCAGTTAACACAAATTATGGAATGGGAACAATATATGTATCTGGTTTGACAATTGGACTTATTTCAGTCTATTGGTGTGGAGAAGAGAAGTTTCTCAATTAATTAATAGAATTCCCCTCAATGCTAGAGCTTCCTTACTAATTCAAAATGGTATATGGTATGGTTGCATCAAAGGGATTAATTCCATTCTCTAATTCTTTCCTCAAATTACATAGTGATAGAGAAAGGATGGTACATTTGATCAGAGTTGTGAACTATTCAAGGAAACAGATGAAGATAGAGAGCACTCGTTTTCCAATGCAGATATTCCAGAACTATTTGGAACATACACAACTTGGCATATTATTATATAACTTATAACTGGTATGAAGTTCTCGAATGAATCACTAGAAAAGCAGAACACTAAAAGCACAATGGAGTGATCTACAAGATAAAATATATTTATTCTCTTCAACTCATTCTATATGTAAGACCCATTATGTTTCTAAATACTTTAGTAATGATTATAAATTATAGTTCTAATTCACAATTAAAATTAGATAAATTTATAATCATAGATCACGATTGATGTTTAGTAACGCTTCATGACTACCCAAAAATTTAGGAATGTCAAAGTGATTTTTACTAACTTTTTTGTACATGATTTTTTCATATAATTCAATCTTTTCATCATAAAATATTTCAATTAAACATAGAGCATAAAATTAATGTTCATTATATTTGGGGCCAAATTATATTATTTCTCCACCATTAGCTATTGATTTAATTATTGACATTTGTAAACTATTTACTAAATATTATTCTTCTTTGACTAAGGATTTTCTAAATCAATACTAATAGAGAACAACGGAATATTTTCCTTAATTACTTTAGGGTGATGAATCCTTTCTTGATCACACAACTATCTTTATATAATTTATGTTATATCTTATGATTACCAACTCCCTTGATTAAATATGTCAGAAGTAGTATGACAACTTTGGAGCCATGAAGTTAAATAATTACTTATACAATCATCACAATGAGAATTTCTATAAATATATATGTAATGTGTCAAAGGGATTTCTCATATCAGGTCTGTTTGGTAAACTTGTTGTCTCTCTAACAAATATTTACACGTTTGTTTAATTATCTCCATACTTTAGCCTATGAGATCGAGTACTTCTTTCAGAAGGAAAAATATAACGTAATGTCCAATCTTAATATAATTATAACTAGCAATAATTTAGGGATAATATATAAATGCTATGTGAATCTTGTAATTATAATCTTATTATAATTTAATTTGTAATGTATATCTTAAATTTAAAATTATATAATATTAAAACAGCTGATATTGGATTAAATCTAGTTTCGCCAAATCCAATCCAACCGTACAACTCCTGTAATAAAAAATGGAAGATATGTTGTGAGGACGGAAAAAATTTTTCCTCACTACCAAAGGGGTGTGAACGTTGGTAAACTAGTCGCGAATACAAAAAGAAGTTTGTAACTACTTGAATACGTGAGACAGACAAACTCCGCAATAAACCATTGTTCTATAAGACCCCACTGTGAATCCAAAGAATCGCGTCTGGTACGCTCGATTACGCATTATGCAAAGTAGACTTTGTAATGGAACAGCAATTAAATCCTATCATATGACTAATTAATTAATCTTCTACTAAGATACAGGCTACGGAATATGTAGAAAGTTTCTTTCTTGATCGCTTTGTTGGATCAAAACCCTTGAATTCTTCAACGCTACCATTTGTTTCTCATTATCTTCCTCTCTGTCTTTGTACTTCTTCCTTCATTGTTTATCTTTTTATTTTAAGATCCTTTAAACCCCCAAATTTGCATTTCTTTCTTGCTTCTGAACCAACTATTCTGATCTTTCCTGACATGCTTTAGAACGAAGCTTCTGAGTCTCGTTTCTTCAACAACTTCCTGTCTTCTGGTTCATGCAGAATCGCGGTGCAATGGAATCTGTCATTGGAAAGGGTCGCAGAAAGTTCTGGCACTTGATGTTAGCTTCGTGTTTGTTATGGTTCTTGTTGATTTACATGTACCTTTCGGCTTTGAAAGTTGACGAAGACCATGCAGGCAACGGTGGCCACATTGTTGAATCCGAAGTTAAAGAAACAGGGTCTGCTCTGCATGTCTCTGCAACAGGTAATGCAGTTGATAATTTCTTTATTGGTGGTGATTGGGATAAGTATCTTGAAGAAGCATCAAAGACCTACAAAAATTCACAATCAGATCAACGAGATCAAATGGTGGTAAAAGAGAAACCTGATATGGAATCGGATAAACAAACAGGTGTGGGGAAAACGGCAGTCATTGATTCCAATTCTACTTCAGATTCTGAATCGTGTTCTGGAAGATATATTTACATCTACGATCTTCCAAGCCGATTCAATGAGGATTTGCTCAAGAATTGTAAGTCACTCAATGAGTGGTACAATATGTGCCCGTATGTATCGAACAACGGTCTTGGGCCCAAGCTTAACAATTTTGAAAGAGAGCTCTCAGACGTTGGTTGGTTTGAGACAAACCAGTTCACGCTGGAAGTCATTTTCCATAACAGAATGAAGCAATACAACTGCTTGACCAATGACTCTTCATTAGCTTCAGCTATCTTTGTGCCATACTACGCTGGACTCGACATTGGTCGCTATTTGTGGCATTCTGATAGATCCATGAGAGACCGTGACTCCAATAGTCTTGTCAAGTGGCTTACAGAAAGGCCTGAGTGGAAAAAATTATGGGGTAGAGACCATTTCATGGTTGCAGGTAGGATCACTTGGGACTTCAGGAGATTGAAAAATGGGAACAATGATTGGGGTAACAGGCTTATGCTGTTACCTGAATCAAGGAATATGACTGTGCTAACCATTGAGGCCAGTCCATGGCACAGGAACGACTTTGCTATACCTTACCCAACCTATTTCCACCCTGCAACTGATGAACAAGTGCTTCAATGGCAAAACAAGATGAGGAGATCAAAAAGGAGGATTTTGTTTTCTTTCGCGGGTGCTCAAAGACCAAACATGACAGACTCAATCCGAGGCGAGATTATCAAGCAATGTCAGGCTGCAAAGAAGAAATGCCGGCTGTTAGACTGCACTTCAGGTTCAAGAAAATGCTACGAACCAACTTACGTGATGAAAATGTTTCAAAGCTCTGTATTTTGCTTGCAGCCCCCCGGTGATTCCATGACTAGGCGATCAATATTTGACTCAATTTTGGCTGGTTGTATACCGGTTTTCTTTCATCCTGGTTCAGCTTATGTTCAATATGTATGGTATTTCCCTAAGGATCATAATCAATATTCGGTGTTTATATCTGCAAAAAGGGTCAGGAATCAGAAAGTGAGAATTGAGAGTTTGCTGTCTCGAATTACGAAGACAAAGACAATGGCGATGAGAGAGATGGTGATAAAGCTGATTCCAGGAGTGATATATGCAGATCCAGCATCTCGTCTAGAGAACCTTGAAGATGCATTTGACATCACAATTGATGAAATTCTTGTAAGAATTGATAGGATTAGGAAAGAAATTGAAAAGGGAAAAAACGTATCTGGTGATGAATGGGAGGAATTCACCTGGAAGAAAAGCTTGTTTGGGATAATAGGAAAACATGAATGGGATCCTTTCTTTGCTAGGAAAGAAAATACTTAGTGCCTGAGAAGCACCAATTGTGGGAAGAAGACAACTTTGGAATATAAGATATAGAGAAGAGCAAATAGCATTAGTTGTGCAAAGTTTCCAAAATGCGCCGAGTTCTTGTTTACAATAAATGTAAGAATAATTTACGGCATAGACATAATTGCAACAGTCCTTTACTCTAGATCTCAAAATTTTATGTTTTGCACCAAAATATAAAATAGGAATTACATATATTGATCCATGAGTTTAGTTTAATCGTAATTTGAGAAAAACCCTTCCAAATGATTAAATATAGAGAAACTTGATTTCTCTACTCTTTCCCTCAATAATCTTACTTTCTGACAGTGAAAACGTAAAGAGAGGTATGCGGCAGAGAGTGTAAAATCTCAAACTTTTCTTTTCACATGTCTATAAAATTTCATTTTGTGTAAATGATGTTTTCGGGTAAATGCAAATTTTATTTTTGCTAAAAGGTGAATTAAGAACCCAATCCTGAATGACAAGTATTAAAGTCAAGTGATAATTAAAAAAAAAAAAGAGTTGACTGGTATGGAAATGGATTAAAGATAAATTCAATCGGATGGATTTAAGATAGATCAAGATTGTCCTTGTTTTAAATTATTGTGGAGTAAATTTGAAGCATTCTTGGGCTGAAACATAAGGACATAAGAATCAGTCATAGTTATAGATACTTAAAATAAATCAATCCAACTTATATGTTGATATATTTAGTTGTAATGTATTATTAAGTGGACATGAAATTTCTATCGAAATTGGACAATTTTTTCTTAAGCCATTTAATTAATTTAGACAAGAAATAATACACGTACATGCGAATGAAGCTTAAGTGGCAGCTGTAATACATGAACATTTACAATAAATGTAAGAATAATGTACTGCATAGACAAAATTGCAACAATCCTTTAATATAGATCTCAAAATTTTATGTTTTGCACCAAAATATAAAATAGGAATTACATACATTGATCCATAAGTTTAGTTTAATTGTAATTTGAGAAAAACCTTTCAAATGATTGAATAAAGAGAAACTTCATTTCTCTACTCTTTCCCTCAATAATCCTGCTTTCTGATGGTGAAAACGTAAAGAGAGGTGTATGGGCAAGAGTGTAAGCCCCAAACTTTTCTTTTCACGTGTCTATAGAATTTCATTTTGTGTGAATGATGTTTTCGGGTGAATGCAAATTTATTTTTACTAAAAGGTGAATTAGGAACCCAACCCTGAATGACAAGTATTAAAGTCAAACGATAGAAAAAAAAAATAGAGTTGATTGGTATGGAAATGGACTAAAAATAAATTCAATTGGATGGATTTATGATAGATCAAGATTGACTTTGTTTTAAATTATTGTGGAGTAATTTTGAAGCATTCTTGGGCTGAAACATAAGGACATAAGAATTAGTCATAGTTATGGATACTTAAAGTAAATCGATCAAACTTATATGTTGATATATTTAGTTGTAACGTATTCTATCAAAACTGGATATATTTTTCTTAAGCCATTTAATTAATTTAGATAAGAAATAATACATGTATATATGAATGAAGCTTAAGTGGCAGCTGTCACATATATGAAGAAGTTCTCATTATTTTGGAACAAGAATGCATGAAAATCTTATGTTGTCACGTTTATGAAGGAGTAGATGTGAAGGACATAAAATTCATTATATAAGAGACCAATTCATGGTATGGACATATGTCATTTCGGTGAGACAATATCAGAACAATTTGTTATATGTGGGAGATAAGCATTGTCGTGGATCATACAAGAAATTAATATCTTAATTAAACAAGATGGTAAGAGATAATACAATGGACATTTATTGGAAATTAAGCTAGCAACGTGTTAGATAGCTTCCAACAATGTGTAGCTTATACAAGATGATGGAGGAGCTGCTCCACCTTCATTCCGCCGAAGCTTCACTTATTCCTTGGACCAGAATTGATGTTAATTAATTGAAGTTGTTCCCTTCACACATAGGTCTTCCAAGTTACTACATTTGGGAAATAAATTAAGCATGTTGTTTAAGCCTCCAACCATGGACAACACCTCCATCAATGCCAACTACATGTAGGGAAAAGATGAGCAGCACGTTACCGTATGATTTTAGGCATGTTAAACCACTCTTGTTGTAACATCCCATTCCCATATCACGGGTAGAACCAGGGAAACAGGTACATGAGAGAGCAATCAGAGAAATTAGGACAACACATCTCATGCTCATGCATTTGTGAATAGTGAGTTTTGCGCATAAAAATTTACTGTA
>JANQBM010000220.1:16001512-16020441 GCA_025594535.1 Erythroxylum domingense | reverse complement strand
CTTGAATAGTCCTAGTGTTTTGGCCATAACTTAGTCTAAAGAACTCCAAATTGGGTGATTCTAACTGTAAATGAAACCTAAAACATAATACTAAAAATGTGTAGAAGAGATTGAGACCTAATTCTAGCTGAATAATATTGAAAATGGAGATTGATTATGGTAACTTGATACTAGCCCTGTGTTGAAGTAGCTTGTGATATTTGGTACGTGTTTCATAATTGAGAAGGTGAGATCATATGATTTTTAATGATATGAAAACTAGAGACATAGGGAAAAAAACATCTAGAAGACTTCAGAACCTAATTTGAACGTTTGATATGTGCAAATTAAGGAACAATTGGAGGTATAGTTAAATGAAGAGAAAAACAACATAGTAAATGGAGAGGAAAACAACATGTATATCCATGTATTATGAATATTATTCAATGGATATTAATTGCCAGCATGTAGATGCTATATATGTGGCTTAATGGTTGTTCAATGGAAGCAAGTATATTGTACATAGTTCAGCGGTGCAATGTAAGGAAAATAGTAGGTATATACTATGTACATGATTTAAATGGAAAGAAGATAACATGTATAAATCATGGAAGTTGTTCAATGGTTGTTCAATGGTTGAATGAAAAGAAAACAAAATTTTAATCTTACTAAATGCTAAGATTTTGGTTAAGCCCTTTTTTTTATAAAATTTGTAAAAGAAGGTGGTAAGTTATGGATATATTTGGCAGGTTTTAGGAACCCTTCATTCTTAGACTTGGGATTAATAAAGGAAAAACACTGAACACAGAAGGATGGTTAACGATAAATGATAAACAATGAGTGTACCTTTAAATTGATTTTGTAAAGATGGTTTTTACCTTACTATTAAAAGTATGTTTGTGAATAATTCCATTAGTGCTACTACTTGAATTTAAAAGTTAATCTTCATGAGATTTACATATGCTTTAATTTACCATTGACTTGAGTTTTGAATGCGCTTGGAAACTAATGAGATGTATACACACTTTGAATTGGCATTGAATTGAAATTTGCATATGCTTTGAATTGGCATAGAAATGGATTTTGAATATGTTTTTAATTGGTATTAAAATGAGGCACACTCATGTATTAATTGTGATTTAGCATATGGTACGCCATTAGTTCTTTATACATACGATTATATCGATTATAGTACATCCTAACATGCATGGCGGTGTTTAGGGGGCATCTGTCACTAACATGGATGGTGTTGTATTTGTCAGTATGTCCTGTGAGTCGCCCTCTGCATGTGTGAAGTATATATTGTGCTAGCACTATTATGGGTAAGCGATGTAGACCCAGTTTCGTAACCATTGATTTATATGTAACACTAGCAACGTTATGGTTAAGCGATGTAAAACCAGCTTCATAACAATCTATATATAGAGGTTAACTAGGCACAGGTAACCGATGTAGAACCAGCCCTGTGGCTTTGCACCTAAGGGTACTATCTGACAAAGAAAATTAGTGATAGGCCATGTTTTAAATAGAAACTTCATGAAAGTATTGTTTGCCATCACTATTTACTTTAGAAGAAAAGTGGAACTTGATCTCAGAAAAATATATATGTTTTGTTTTATGTATGCATTGATCTTATAAAAAGAAAAGAATGTGTTTTGTAAGAATATTGATTATTACTTGAAAAGAAAAGAAATTGTTTCCTTTTATGGAGGTTAATGTCTGTATAGATATTTTTTTTTAATTAGAAACTAATAACACTCACTGAGATTGTTTAACTCACCCTTTATTTTCTATTTTAAATAAAACCTCCTAAGTACACGCTCAAGGGCTTCAGTAGCAAGGACTCAACCTCGTGAATAGTCAACTTCATCAAGTACTGCTGTGTAGGCATTCTTATTTTTCTTGGTACAAATTATTGAGAACTACTGCATATCTTTGTACATGTTTTGGGAAGTAGATTTGTTTAAAGAATGGATGTGTATATGGAAGTAGATTTGTTTAAAGAATGGATGTGTATAAATAAATGGAATGCATGATTTTGTTTTAGCTTTTCAAAGTTTATTGATGTAACTATTTAAGACTTCATGTGAGTGGATTTGAAGTCCACGATTTTGGAGTTGAGATATTCCTGTGATAATAAAAGTGTTTTGAACTTTTGTAGGGACTTCAAAATTTTTGGGATGTCAAAATATAGTCATTATGTCGCCGAAATTTTTAATAAACTAAAAGAAAAACTCCAATGTTTACATTTATTATTGTGAATTGAAGCATTTCCTTAACAAGGACTGGAGAGACACCATAGAGTGCCAGGCAGGTTGCCTAGTCATTACAGGATAGGGGACTATCAGAGAGAGAGGATCAGTTTCTATGAAATAAGGATATCTTAACCGTTCCCGTTAAATGGTAAGTTTAAAAATAAAACCTTATCTTACTTAATCAAATTGACTAATCGGAATTTAACACTTAATATTATTGAAACCATAATTATTAATGAGCCATATATTATATATATGTTTTACATTCTCCCACTTGGCTAATTAATTAAAAATACGTCATATCATGGTTTAATAATAAATAAACATTTTATGCATAAACTTTGTTAAATTCTTTAATGTTGATTATATCATAAATCATAATTAAACAAAGATATTAATAAGAGTCATTGTGGTTTCACATATGAACAAATGACATAATTCCTTCCACGTACTACAATATTAGCACTTTATTTAATATGATTCATAAATAAGAAACACATTAATGGTCCAACAATAATGTCTTATTTAAAGACAAATCCTATCATCATAATTTATTCATAATTTTATACTATAAAATAGGATTAATAGAAACATAAACATAAGTGAGCTCATAGTGTCAAAATACAAATATCATAAACCTAAAAAATGGTATCCCATAATACACATTCTTTCAACATTTTCTTTAAAGACTTTTGATGCCAATCCTTTCCTCAAAGGATCTATAATCATATAATTAGTATTAACATGTTAAATTGAAATTGTTTATTTCTTAATTTTTTCTTTAATAAACAAGTATTTTAATTCCATATATTTAGCACCTTTTGAATACCTGTCGTTCTTTGAAAAGAAAACTACTACAGAATTATCACATTAGATTTTCAGTGGCTTGGAAATACTATCGACAACTCCAAGTTTCGAAATAAAGCTCTGCTACCATAATCCTTGAATTATAACTTCAAAACATGCTACAAATTTAGCTTTTATAATGGAAGCAACAATGATAGATGGCTTCACATTTTTCTAAGAAATAGGTCCTCCAGCTAATAAGAAAAGGTAGCCAAAATTGGAATTTATGGTATAGATGCAACCGGTATAACTTGAATATGAATATCAAATCACTTCCATATAACTGAATCTCCTATAAGTGAGCATATGATCCTTAGTATCTTGTAGATATCTCAAAATTTTCTTTGTAGCTTTCCATTGATCCAATCTAGAATTACTTTAATACATACCCAGCATATTGATAGCAAATCTAATGTCTGTTCTGATGCAAGTTTGAGCATACATTAGGCTTCTAACAATTGATGCATGAGGAATGTTTGCCATTTGCTTATGTTTCAATTCATTCTTTGGACATTGATTAAGACTAAACTTCTCTCCTTTCTGAATTGGAACTGCACTTGTAGAATAATTTTTCATGCCAAATCTCTCTAAGACCTTATTAATATAAGCTTTCTGAGATAAGCCTAATAAACCTTGTGATCTTTCATGGAATATTTCAATTCCTATCAAATAACTGGTTTCTCCTAATTTTTAGAGAGAAATTTCTTGGCATTATGCATTAAATCAAGATCATTAGTAGCTAACAAGATATCATCAAACAAGTACCAAAAATATGAACTTACTCCCACTGATTTTTAGATATATACACAGATAAATGATGTTTTCTTTAAATCTAAAGGATGTTATAGTATCATTGAACTTAAGATACCATTATCGGGAGGCTTGCTTAGGTTCATATATCGATTTCTTAAGTTTACACACCATGTCTTCCTTTCCTTCAATTGAAAAGTATTTAGGTTGATCCATATACACATCTTCCTCTAAATTACCATTAAGAAAGGTTGTTTTCATATCTATTTGATGCAACTATAAATCATAATGAGCCATCAGTGCCATAATAAATTTTAAGGAGTCTTTCTTTGAAACAGGTGAAAAAGCATCCTTATATCAATGCCACCTTTCTGAGTATAATCTTTAGCAACAAGTCTAACTTTATGTCTTTCAATATTACCATAAGAGTCACGTTTGTTCTTAAAAACCCATTTACATCTGACTCTCTTACAACCTTCAGAAAACTTGACTAAATCCCAAACTTCATTATACTCCACAGACTTCAACTCTTCTTTCATAGCATCAATCCTTTTAGTATAATTAACACTTTCAATGGCTTATGAAAACAAAACCGTATCATCCTTATTGTCTAAGTCAAATTCTACCTCTTGCAGATATACCATATAATCATTAGAAACAACTAGTTTTCTAAGTCTTTGAGACCTTTTTAATGCTATTTCTTGTTGTTTTTCTACAATTGGAACATTAATTGTAGGTTCAATAGGTTCATTAAGTACAGGTTCTTCATGAAGTGTTTGATTATTTATTTGTTGCTCCTGTAAATTTTCAAACTATTCTACAACTGTAGGAGTAACATGTATTGACGAAGTCAGTAAGGACACTTGAACTTTTATTTCTTCAATAACTTCATTGTATAGTCTTTCATCACTCCCACTAGTTTTACCATTCTTAATGAACCTAGCTTTTCTAGTTTCAACAAATTTTGTTATATGATTAGGACAATAAAATCTACACCATTTAGACTTTTCTAGATAACTAATAAAAAATTCATTAATTGTTCTTGCATCATATTTATTTTCACGTGGATTATAAATTCTTACTTCTGTCGGGTAACCCCAAACATGTAGGTGTCTTAGACAAGGTTTCCTTCCAATCCACAGTTCAAAAGGAGTCCTTAGAATTGCCTTACTAGGAACCCTATTTAACAAGTAAACAACGGACCTCAATGCATACATCTAAAATGATAAGGGTAAAGGTGAATTCCTTAACATACTCCTAACCATATCTATTAATGTACGATTACGTCTTTCTGCCACACCATTTTGTTGTGGTGTACTTGACATTGTGTATTGAGCATATATACCATGATTTTCAAGAAATTTGGTAAATGGACCTGGGCCTTCTCATGATTTATTATATTTGCCATAAAATTCATTACCTTGGTCAGATTTGACAAATTTCACCTCTCTATCTAATTTCCTTTCCACCTCATGAACAAATACCACTAACGCATTTTTTATTTTATGTCTTCTCATGCAATAACTACACATATCCATAATATCAAAAGTCATCAATAAAGGTGATGAAATAATTTTCTCCACTAAAAGAAGGAACATCAAAAGGCCTACATATATCAGTGTGTATAATTTCAAGAAGCTGTGTGCTTCTTGTGGCTCCTTTTTATGTATGTTTGGTTTGCTTTCCCTTAATGCAACCCACACACACACCAAAATCAATGAAGTCCCAATCTGGTAAAATTTTATTCTTTACCAGTCTTTCTTTGAAAATATAACCTAAACATTTATGTCATAGGAAAGCTGAACTTTCATTAATTGAACCACGTTTAGTACCAACATTATGATGCAGGGTTATTAGAGTTTCAACGAAAAGGTTATCAAGATTTAACTTAAATAGGCTATCATAAAGAATACCATAACCAATAAGGCAATTGCTTTTAAATAAACTGAAACATTCATTCCCAAATTTGAAAGTGTAACTAGCATAATCAAGTTCATATAAGGAAACTAAATTATGAGAAACAGAAGGTATATAAAATGTCTACAATAAATCTAAATGATGTCCAATATCTAAAATCAAACGATAAGTTCCTATGGCTTCAACTAAAGTTTTGATACAGTTCTCCATCAAAATAAACTTTTCATTTAGGTTTATAGTTTAGCTTGTAAGGAATCCCTACAAGGTATTTGAAACGTGAGTGGTACAACCAAAATCAATCCACCAAATATTGTAAGAAACTTCAGTTAAATTAGATTCAAACATACTAAAGCATTAAGCTTACCTTTGTTTTGTAACAAACCTTTGCGTTGTAGTCAATCTTTCCGATAATGCCCAAGTTTCTTGAAAAAATGGCATCTATCACTTTATATTCCTTCTTATGAACTTAACTAGAGGATTCATTAACTTTAAGTTGTCCTTGCTTTGCCTTGCCTTTGGAATAATTCTTTTTAGGCTTCTTTCCAACTCTTTGATGACCTGCCAAATTAATGGTATGGGTGCCCTAATTCTGAAGTCATGTCTACTCTTGAACAAGCATACTGGCCAATTCATTCACATTCCACTAATCTTTTATAGTATTATAATTCATTTGGAATGTCCCATAATGCTTAAGAGACAATGAATTAAGAATGAACTGTACTAGGAAAAATTCATCAACATTCATTCCCAATGTCTTTAGTCTTACTGCTATATTTTTCATTTCAATGATATGTTCAAAAATGCTTCGTGAACCATCAAACTTCATAGTGGGCAACTTAGCCGTTAATGTCCCTGCAAGTGACTTATTAGTAGTTTGAGAATGTTCTTCCATAAATTTCATAAATTCTTTAGCAATTTTAGTGTTGGGAAGACATTTCTTAATGTTGTTAGTAACATTCATTCGAATAAACATTAAGCTCAATCTGTTCGATCTTTTCCAAGCTTTATAGAAAGATTTCCCATCGGCAATGCTTACATTAGTAATAATAGCCGATTTCTCAACTTGGAGTGCCAAATCAAGGCCTAATACACCAGGGTGAAATTGGAAATGGTCACACCAGTCAAAGTAATTTAATCCATTAAAGGATGGAATAGATGAAGCAACAAAATTAAAGTTAACAAGAACAAAAACTGTATAACATAATAGAATGCTAACACATTAATTCTTTGAGTCATAAAACTTAACACTTAAATCATAACCAAAACAATTATTCCACATAAAACATTTGGTGTATACCTAAGATCTCCTTTGGGCGATTCTAAGACATACCATAATTACAATAATGATGTTAATTTTATATTACTTAATTGTTATTAGATATACCTTCAACAAACATGCTAGCTAAACGCATTCATTCTAAGCATAGAAATTAACTCTTTATGTCCACAAATTATAAAATTAATTAATTAACCTTTATGTAATCCTGAAATATTTTATAATTTGTGAACTTCAAATACCCATGAATTCATTATATCATTTTTCTTAATAAGCATCCATAAATCATAAGTAATTGAATTAAAATAGTTCATAAATTAATATACATTAATAATCAAAGATTGGCCACTTTGGTGACTAACAAACTATCATAAATAAGAGTATTAAAATTATGCATATGCATAAATAGATCATACCTTAATCATCAATGCACATGCCCACTTACATTATCTTAAAATAAAAATTCTAATAAAAGTAAAAATAATGGCCCTCATACATGTGGGTTTGGCAAATTTCATATAACAATAAGCTTCATCCATGTTTCATGTAGTACATATAATACAATCTATAAACAAGTAGACTTAATATGTTTATGCATAAAAATTGGTAAAATAAAACAAAATATTAGTGTTTACGTATAGCCTTACTAACAAATGATATTGCTAATAATTCCAATCCACAACAACTTGCTAACAAATGATATTGCTAATAATTCCAATCCACAACAACTTGCTTAATTTAACCTATTTATTCTTTAATGCATACAAGGAAATCAAAGAAAAAACATATTTTATAAAGCCAAAGCCATCTTCTCTAATTAAATAAACAATTTATTAATATATGCACTATAGTCATACATGAAAATTAAGAAAAATATATTATAAAGCTATAATGTCAAAGTTATAACCCTTTTTAATCTCTTTTTTACTTTTTCGTTTACTCGTAATGTTTGTACCTTCAACAGTTTCGAATCTTTCAAGTGTAAAATTTATTTTTACTTGAAAATCATAAGTATAAGATACGAAGAAATTTTTAATAACCCAGTAAAATTCAACAAGCAATTTTGTGGAAATAATATGAATTAAACATATCTTCAATGGAAAAACCATAGAATTTAGACCCAAGCTTTGATAAAAAATATAAGCATAATTTGTTGCAGAGACATAATTGCAATATTCCTTTAATCCAGATCTCAAAATTCTATGTTTTACACCAAAATATAAAATAGGAATTACATACCTTGATCCATGAGTTTAGTTTAATTGTAATTAAGAAAAACCCTTCCAAATGATTAAATATAGAGAAACTTGATTTCTGTCCTCTTTCCCTCAGTAATCTTATTTTCTAACGGTCTAAACATAAAGAGAGGTGAATGGGTGAGAGAGAGGACCAGTTTCTATGAAATTAAGATATCTTAACTGTTCCCATTAAACGGTAAGTTAAAAAATAAAACCTTATCTTAATCAAATTGACCAACCAGAATTTAGCATTTAATATTATTAAAACCATAATTATCAATGAGCCATATATTATATATAGGTTTTACGATAAAACTTAAAATCCCTATCCATCACTTGCCATTTGTCTATGTTCTTCGTTCTTTGGTGTATGCTTACTTTCTTGTACAACTTACTTAGGTAAATTTATTTAAGACACCCTTAGTGTACTTTGGTAAATGAAAGATTTTGTGTATTTCAATATGAATATAGAACTTCATGCTTTAGTAAGAGATTCGTTGTTCACCAATTCTTTTCACTAAGAATATATACCTATTAGATGTCCTTCTTTTTCCTAACATGTATTTTTTTTCAATTTTTGCTTAAAAGATGATATTTTCTTAAACTGCTAATGGTATAATTTAGATGGTCTCTACGACTACTCATAACTTAATTAAAAAAGACTAAAAAATGGTTTATACACACAAGAAGAAAGAAAATTTATAACTTATTCCTTATTGGATTAAAAATGGGGTCTCTCTTTGTACATGAAACTTTAAAACTTAATTTGTTTCATTCCAATCAAACTTGCAAATAACCTACTTTAAATACAAAATTTAACATAATGTCAAGGAAATGAAGTTATGAGTAAAAAGTTTGCTTGAGTAAAAAGTAACCATAGATATATTAATTAATGTTTTAGGTTAAAAATGAAGTATTCACAATAAGAACATTAAATGGTCACTACGAGATATGTAATAAATTTGAACACGTTACTATCATAGCTTTTTAGAGAGAGAAGCTTCAACTTCTCTTTAACCTTTCTTGATACTATGCTTGGTGTTCATGGCTTCAATCCTAACTTACAATATTCTTACTCTTCTCCTCTGGTCTAATTGCCTTAAACTCTTGCTCCTTATCTAATTTTGTGGTCCCTAGTTTCTTTTTTTTAATTCATTGCTCTAATCTCATCTAATTCTTAAAGCAATATCCTAACTTGTGTCTTCTTGTGAACCTGTTTCTATTTATAATGGTAAAATCCTAGTTCATTCAGAGCACTCTTATCATCACTTGTTTTGGTTAGCTAGGGAACTCATTTTCGATCTTTTTTTCTTCTCCTGCCATTTTTCTTTTCATTTTCTAGTAACTTGCTTCAAATTCACCTTTTCACCATCTTCATTATATGTCAAAATCTTCAATTATTGAACTTGAAAATTTTCCTCTCTTAGGGTCTATGCTTGAGGGTTCAAATCATGCTAAAGGTATTGAATGTTCCCATAATTAGTTAAATTTGAAGAAAAATGAATGTCCAAATCAGTCAAAACACCAAGCTACTTTTAAAAGAACATGGAAGTACGTTCTAAAAGATAATGCTATGCAACCAATTTCCATTACTATCCCCTAGTAGCTTTATTGGATGGAAATAATCATCATAGCTTCAAGTGCATGCATATTAAAAGATGCTACATTAAAGTGGGAGAGCTCTTTCAAAGGATTTTTAAAGGTAAAATGGGCACTCTTATTTAATAATAAATGCTTGGGCTAGAATTCAATGGAAGAATATATGGTTGTAGGAGATACTATAAAATGATGGAAACATGTTCTTGTTAAGTTTTTCTTCCACATAATTAACCTATAAAGTCCTGGAGAGTGGTTCCTAGCACTTTAATTCCAAACCTATTATTCTATAGTCTTGGAAACTAGGGAATAAACTCTCAAATATTAGAAAAAATCATATGCCCATCTAGATAAATATGCATAACATACAAAGTATTTGACAATAGATGGATTATGTCTTTTAGCTAGCTATGCTGGAAGCCAACATGCCTAGATAAGACCAGAGTCATAATGAATAGAATTAATTATGCAAGGGTGTGTGTGCTAACTAATGTTAAAAAATAATAACCTGAAACTATTCCATTACTAAGGTTTAATAAAGCTAACAACTTCTTTGAAGATTATGCTTTGGTTTCCTAAAATTGGAGACCAATATAGATAGAGACCAACTGGAAAGATATTCAAAACTTACACTTGTTCTTATTTTAATGAGTTAAGAAACAAATCTAGTAAAGCTAATCCTAAGAAAGAAACAAAAGGAAGAAATGAACATCAGAAACAAAATAATGATAAGGGTGCAATCAAACGAAATGAGATGAACCTTGTAGCTTTTAAATCAGTGGAGAATGATACGTATGAGGAGAAAGCCATATCAACATAACTTCATGTTACAAATTCTAATAACAAAATTGAGACAATCGAAAAGAAAATATAAACTATACATAATAAGAGAAGGAACTGAGGAATAGGAAGTTTTAGTACTCAATTGTTTAAGGAAAATAGTAGGGAAAATTTCCCAAAAATACATAATAAGAGAACTAGCTTGAGCATGAAAACTAAAGAAAGCTTTCAAAGAGTGACTAGGAAAGGATTCAAGAGGAAGAAGAAAACACAAAATTTTAGAACTAAATGAACATACTTGTATATAACACAAGAGGGCTCAATAACCCCAATAACAACATATGCTAATTGATTTTATAAAGGAGCATAAACTTCATTATAGGGCCTTTGGAAAAAAATTAAAGAGAATAAATGCAAGAGTTTCAAAAAATTGTGAGGAAGTAGTGGTCTATCATCTCAAATCACTCTTTACACTGTAATGGAAGGATCATTGTCTTCTATGATACTCAAATAGTTGAAGTCTTATTAATGGAAATAGAAGAACAACTAAGTCATCTCCAATTTAAAATGTAAAACAACACAACAAGATTTTTTTTAACCTTTGTATATGTTTTTAACCATTCATTTCAAAGAATCTTTCTATGGAATAGGATTAAGAAAATAGGAGATTTTATGGATGAGCCATGGTTAATGATAAGGGACTTTGAGTGTATGATGAACACATCAGAAGTAGAGGACAACTTTAATGCTAAAACTCATTCAGACGAGCTATTGGAATCTTACTACAATGTTCAAATAGTAAACCTCAAAATGGAAGGGTTATTATTTATATGGAATAATAAGAAAGAGGGGAGACACTTCATAAGAAAAAAAACCTAAATATACCATTAATCAGTACATTCACTAAAATTAAAGTTAGCTTTTATAATCATATACTATTAAATCATACACCTATTTTGGTCCAAAATATTTTCAATCTATATATTAGAAGATTTATCTTTCATTTTAATAATTACCTACTTGAGACAGAAGGTTTTAGTCATCCTTCTAAGAACATGTGAGTTTAAACAAGTCGATGAAATACATTAAGAAGCTTTAAGCTATCAAAGAGGAACTAAAAAAATAGGAGGCAAAGGAAGTTGTATAATCACAAAGTAGTAGATGAGGCAAAGTGCAAGCTGGATTCAATTTAGGAAGCTCTCTATAAAAATCCTTAGAATATAAAGTTGTAAGAAAAGGAAAAGAGAGTTATGATGCATTATAACCAAATTGCTGAGAATGGCATTTTCTTGATCAAACAAAAGTCAAGAATGTTATGTTAACCAATAAGGATATGCAATTCAAACTAGAAGGGAGTATGATAATATTTCCCCCTAAGAGTAGAAGGTAGAGATTTGTTTTTGAAAGTGGAAATACATTAAGGAGCAAACATATTATTCTTTGAGTCTATTGGATCAAATACAAAGGCTTGTTCATTAGTGGCTCTACTAAAATCCTTCAATGTGAATAAAGTTTCGAGTAATATAGTGAGCAATCTCATAAAATATATTAAAGCAAGTAAAATGGAAAGGATCTTATTTTCTTTAAATCCTAACAAATCACCAAGTCCTAATGCATTTGAATTTTTTTCCAAAAAACATTAAACCATACAAAGACTATGGTGGTTAATTTTGTGAAGGAATTCTTTGAGAATGGTAGAATGTTGAAAGAACTTAATAAAAAATATGTTTTTCTTAAGGTGCATTCCCCAAACACTCTAAAGGACTATTGAACTATCTCTTATTGCAATATTATATGTAAAGAAAGATCCTAGCTAAAAGATTGAAGCCATCATTGGGTCATCTAATTTACTCCACTTAACGAGCTTACATAAAAGGGAAGTTTATAGGAGATAATATTCTCATGATCTAAGAACTCCACAAAAACTACATAATGAAAGAACTGAAGAAAGAGTTATATCATCATTATGATCATCACCTAGTTTGAAATCCCCCATTAAAGCGGGGTCTGGGGAGATCTGATAGTATGCAGCCTTACCCCTATAGAGTAGAGAGGCTGTTTCCGATAAACCCACATGCTAATGTGACAACGAAAAAGTGATACAGGTTAAAAGAGTAGAAATGTAAATAATAAGCTAAAAGATTAGAAAAATAAATAAATAAATACATAAATCATATAAAAGAACTAAAGAAGATACCTGAGATGAAGCTCAGATCTGCTAATACCTAAAACGTTGCAAAGTTCGACTCTTCATGTCTCTAGTTGTGTTAGGTGTCTTTGTTTCGTAGCCCTGGGAGTGTGACAATTCTATGGTATCGGATTGCCTCACAGGACCTTCCCCATATATCTGAGCTGAGATGCCAAGTAGTATAACAGAAAGACTTGTTTGTGACTCGCAATGATAGAAAGACTTGTCCATGACTCGCAACTAAAACAAACATATTGGACACTGGGATTAGATTACGACCAAGTTCGTGCGAGCTTCATAAAAAATGGCTCCTGATAACTTACTCAACTATTTTGGAGAAACTTTAAAGGATATCCTTTACCCGTATCCTAGTGAGCTAGAATTTTCTACTTCTGACCAATTCCTCAGTAAGGGCTAACTCTGACATATCTCTCTTGATTACTCCCCTCTAATTCTTGTATGGCCTCCCTTTTCTTCTCTTATATTCACTAAGGGTTATAAACTCACAGCATTGCACCCGAGTATCCGAGTGCCTCCTACTCATATGCCCAAACCACCTAAGCTTGGTCTCTCTCAACTTGTCGGCAATACTAGCCACTAGGGATGTCAACAGGCTGGGCTGGGCCGGCCCGTCTAAAAGTTTTTAATTAATACAAAAGACAAAACGACGTCGTTTTGGACAAAACGATGCTGTTTTGTCTAAAATGGCCGGGCCAGCCTGTGGCCTGAGCAGGCTGACCATGGTAGGCCCATGGCCGGGCCATAGGCCGCCATGGTCGGCCTTCTCGAAAACGGCACCGTTTTTTCCAAAACGACGTCGTTTTGTCTTTTTTATTAATTAAAAAAATTTAGAGGGCGCCCGCCAAACTCGGGCCAAAAAGGTGTTGGGCTGGGCTAGAATTGATATCCTTACTAGCCACTTGTAGTCTATCTCTCACTATATGATTTTAGAGCTTATCTCTCCTAGTAATGTCACACATCCACCAAAGCATACACATCTCTGCTACCAGCAACTGTCTCATATGACGACATTTGGTGGGCTAACATTCCGCCGCATATAACATAGTAAGCCGAATCACCATTCTATAAAATTTCCCTTTAAGTTTTAAAGGAATCTTTTTATCACATAAGACTCCTGATGTACTTCGCCATCTGACCTACCCAGATATGATATAATGGACTATATCGGCATCTATATTACCATCACTTTGAATGTTGGACCCGAGGTATTTAAAACTCAATTTTTGTGGTATTATGTTACTACCAATTGCTACCACCGCCTCATGGGCCATCTGGCTTCCCTAAAAGTTACATTTTAAATACTCCATCTTGGTTTTGCTTATTTTAAAACCTTTCGACTCTAACATTTCTCTCCAGCATTCTAACTTTGAGTTGACCCTCCTTGATCTCATCCATGAGGACAATATCGTCAACAAGTAATATACACCAAGGTACTCTCCGTGGATATGTTTGGTAAGCTCATCTAACACTAATGCTAACAAGAAAGGGCTTAAGGCTGAGCCTTGGTGTAGACCAATGCCAATAGAAAACATTTCCGTGTCACCTCCTATCATGCTTACGTTGGTCATTGCTCCTTCATACATATCATTAATTACTCGGATATATGTCATAGGGATTCCCTTTACCTCCAATGTTGGCCTTGGGTCTTGGGTTTTATTCTATGGCAATAAGGTGCCAAAAGTGGGGGACTTTTAAAATAAAATAAATAAAACTACAATAAAGATAAAAGAACTCATGGTGGGAGTAAAAACAAATACACAAACAAATAAAATAAAATAGCAAAACATAAAATAAACATGAAAATAAATCGGATTGGGAGTCAAAAAAATAAATAAACCAATAATAAATAAAATATAAAAAAAGAGAATTGAAAATGTCACGGGCGTACGAGAGCTCGATTGCGACTTTTGATGAACAGTGGTGGTTCATCGCGATAATGATTTTCTTAAAAAATTTTGGTTGTCCAGACTGCACACTTCTACTTCAAATCATCATAAATTTCAATCCCAAACTCCAACAATTATAAACCTTATGTCGTTAGAAAGCTAAGAGAAAGTGTTACAACTTTTATGGAGAAAATTTTGTCTAATTCCACCTAGATCAATACAATTTATTCATTAAAGATTCAAAACACATTTTTATCCCCTATTTTTCTCTCTACTGTCGATATACATTTCTACAAAAACAAAATACCCAAATCCAACAAACATAATTCATACATATAAGACTCCTAACAGAACATACTCCCAACCTAACAATTTATTTAAGAAGAATTTATCCAAAAACTTTACAACTAACAATTTATTCCCAACATAATTGACACTAATGGAAAAAGAAATTTCTGCACATATACAAAAAAAGTTCTTCAACCTTTCTTTCATTCATTCCTCCATAAGATAGAATTTCATCTCTCATATGTTGTAAAGTTTATATATAACTTTAATTACATATTAAGAGTCAAAACAGTAGCATAATCCAAAAATACAACATGAATGCTTATGCTTGATATGCTTCTAAAGTACCAAAAGTTTCTAAGCTAACATAGTTACAAAAATAGAAATTCTTGGAGTCAGCTGAAGTTTTTACAAGTTTCAATGTCAATCTGCTATTTCTGTACCTGAGGAGTGGAAAGATAATGGGGTGAGCTGGGAAGCTCAGTGGCTAATACAGTTATAGCCATTAGCGACAAGCCACACACATAGACAAACATATACATAAATTTTATCATATTTAAATATACATTATCCACGGTTCAAGCTCACAAATAAACATATTCTTACACAAATTGAATCAAGTAAAATTTTCAATAATCAAAACATAGTACTTAATCATATGTCGTGTTTAACAATTTAAAGCAAAATGCACACATATAATGGCTTGAGAGAATCCCATTAAACGAAATGGTGAAATCGAAATTTACACCATGAACGAAATGAGTCCATTTTTTGGAGCTCATATGCCACAAACGGGTAGCCGGAAGAAGGCTATAGGTCAACGTGCACTTGACGAATGAAATGGTATCTCTCTTACCCATACAAGCAAATTTCTGATGCTTACATATTTCATATCATAATCAGATTTTCATGAAATTTGTGTTTTTTTCTTCTCATTAATAACAAAAGCAGTAGAGTCTTTCAAACCAAACATAATTTCAATCACATATTTTTTTCCCACATTTATAATGAGTAAAAGCAAGCATTTAAGTACAAATACAAGTAAATAATTCAGCTCATCAACATAACGACTATAAACGTTGTTACAGTAGTGCTCTAAAGGCAATCACCTTTAGCACTTTTGTACAAACTTTATTTTGATTAATAAAGCAAAAGGCATTTTTCATTAATTTGATATTCATTTTTGTATGAATTAATATTGATCTTAAATCGAATTAATGAAGTCCATGATACAAAACATGGCATGAGGGAAATCATGATGAGATCATGATAATGAGATTCCTATCATGTGCAATTATGTTAATATCTAAACAATCCCTAATCATAGGATTAATAAGACAGGAAGTTATTAATTTGAAAAGACTAGCACATATTATACTCCTTGATTTGATCAAGCAGTGGATCTTATAAACTTTAAGCATGAGATGTTTAGAGTTAATATGTGGATGCTTACTAAGGGTAGTAAGTACATCGGATGACCAGCTATGAGATTATCATATGGATGATCTATTGAATGTCAATGATTAATCTCATCATAGCAATGGTATAAATATCCTTAGACCTAAGGTATTCAAGGATATCTTGGATATAAATCTTATGCTTTGACACCATTCCTTATTACCTCAAGATGAGGGCTGGTGATTGGGTACATCTATTTATGTTCGAAGGGGTATCCAATAAAGGATTCACCTCTCTTGATAGAAGGAGATGATACCCATGGCCTATTGTTGGGGTCATTACTCAGGAGTCTCTGGCCAGAGTAGGTATTCATCATGAAGAGGGTCTTCAATGACACATATGAGTAATGAGATCCTAGAACAAGAACTAACATCATTTGGACTAGATGTGACGTAGTTAGTCTAGTGGGAGTTGACACATATCCTATACTCTAAACCAAGTAGGGTATAGTATGGTGAAAGGATGAATTGCACAATAATTGTCTATGGAAAAGGTCATAAGTTGGATAATTAACTATCAAAGAGTTTGCGTGTTAATCCACTTATATTCTAGCAAATAGGCATCATGATATGTCTGAATTAAGAGTTAATTCAAGTGCCTAAAATAGCCAGGAACCTAAGGGTCACATGCATAAAAGATCAGATGAAAAACAAGTGTCCATGGCCTATTTTAAGTAGGCCACAATCATGCATCATAGGGCCATGATCGTGGCCAAAGGCGAGACATGCCACAATCGTGGTCAACAAGGGTATGATCGTGACAGAGGCCCCCAAATGATATATAAGTGAGTTCTTCACTTGTGTATATGAACAAATTTCACTTCTTACACATTTAAGTGATAGAGGAAGGGTCCTAGAAGTGTTCTAGAGAGAGTGAGATGAGTTCTTGAGTTATCTTCATGCAATTTATGCAAATTTTGTATAAATCAACATGCATGCAAGATAACCTTAATCTATCTTCTATCATATTGAACATCTACTTGAATTCATCAAGTTTAGTGTTCTAAAACCCTTACACATTGTTTCATCTTCCTTCTTTGCATGTTCTTGGCTGATCAAGGAAGGGTTTAGTGTTTGTAACAACCCAAACAAGGATAAGAAATAAGAAAGGAGGAGATACACAAGGTAAAAAGTTTTGTTATTTCATGTTCTTTACATATCCTTGCATGTATGTGAGATTCTGTAGTTTTCGGGTTGTCATGGTATCAGAATCTTAATTCTGACACTTCTAATGCATCTACATGCATGTGATGCATGCAACCATGGCTAACCCAATAGTGGTATCAGAGCTTGTTTTTGCATGTAATAGACGATGTATTAAATATGTGCAAAGTGTTTGCTGGGTTGTGACTGATTTGCATGTTGTTTTGGAAAAATTCGTGTAAATTCTAGAATTTTTTTTCTATTTTTCTTTCTCATAAATGAATATAAGATGTTATGTTATGTTTCTGTAAAAGAATATTGCAATTGAATGTCATTTGCTATTTTATTTCGAATTTATATCCGGATTATTCATATATTGATTCCTGGGATTTTTTGGAAAACTGATTGCATATTCTAACTTTGAAAAATTCGTATTAATTCTAGAATTTTTTTTCTTTAACTAAAATGTTTTTGTAAAATAAAAATGAAATTGATTGTCATTTTCTATTTTATTACGAATTTAGTTTCAGCTTGATCTATGTATCAAGTTCTGGAAATTCTGAAAATTTGATGAACATGTATGCATGAAAAATTCATATTAATCTTTTTAATTTTTTTTAAATTTTATGCATGCACATACAAGATGAAATGTTGCCACCTGTATGAGATGTATGACACTTGTTGTTAAAATGGTTATCTTATGCATGTATGACGTAATGTTTGTCTAGTGTTAGAAGTAATGTGATAAGTGTCATACACATATGATGTGTTGGCTTATTCCAGTTTTTAATAAATAAATCATAGGAATTAGTTTCTAGAATTTATTACTAGAAACATTTAGAATGAGTATAAGACTATAATTTTTCCAGAATTAATTGAATTTGATTCAATTAATAAATAAAGTAAAAGTCAACATTGGTCAATTTTTTGAAAGTTGGAGTTGACTTACTTAATGACTTATAATGTATATATTTTGGTTATGGAACATAAATAAGGTTCTTGTGTGATAAGAAACATATTATTTTGATGAAAATAACATGTTTAATACATGTTCTTGAAATTAGGGTTTCGGAAAATTTCCAAACATTGAATCGGTCTCTTTAGTGTCTAGTAGGTTAACTTATTTATCTTAACGATTTTGGCCGTCAAGATAATTTTTGGCTAGTGTCGAAATTGTTTAGATAAATTTGAGATGTCCTAGGGATATTATAGAGGACTAATTAGTGTACGATAATTTTGGAAACCCTAGGGATTAATTTAGAATTAATCCAAGTAGAGCATAGCATTTCTAGTGTGACTAGATAAAGGC
>JANQBM010000220.1:15979167-16001412 GCA_025594535.1 Erythroxylum domingense | reverse complement strand
AATTTAGATTCTAATAATATACATGTTTCCCATACATCTCTATGTATATGTATATTACTTACAAAAGAATCTTGGTATCTTTTGACCAGATATATAACGCTCACACAAATAAAACCAAACTCTTTTGTCTTATTAATAATAAATATTTTCATTACAAAACTGTAACTCAAGAAGATAAAGTTACATGTAAATACACTTGCTTTCCAAGGCACTATATTTACATAACTCCAACAGAAATTTGTGTTTTTTTTCTTCTCATTAATGCCAAAAGTAGTAGAGTCTTTCAAAGAAAACATAATTTCTATCACAGATTATTTTTCCCACATTCATGATGAATAAAAATAAGCATTTAAGTACACATACAAGCAGATAATTCAACTTATCAACATAACGACTATAAATGTATTACCTACCTGTTTACTTGCAACTCCAAGCTCAAGTTTGTTCTTCCTCTTGCTCTTGATTTTGAAGTTCTTAGTCCCCTTCAAACAAACATATTTCCATTCAAACATCATATATGAATAAAACTTCCATAAAGCTCCATTATCCAAAAATGAGCTTAGACTTAATCTACTCTTAGTTTATCTAACTAGAAGAACTAAGATCAAGTTAAAAGTTCATGAAAATCTAAGAACATAAATCTCTTGTTCCTTTCTTTCTCTCTTCATTTTCAGCACATAAAAACCTATTTTATTTGCTTTCTTTTTCTATTAAAACAAGAAAATAGATAAAACTCAACTGAACCTTCTTCTTCCACTTCTTATCTCCTTTTTCTTTCTTCCCTTCTTCTCCTTTCTATGCTTCGGTTTCTCCTTCTCTTCTTCTAGTTTCTTCTATGACTTTCTCTCTTTTTCTTTCTTACTATACACGACTCTCTTCCCTTCTTTTCTTATTAATAAACTTTTGTCTTTCCAAACTTACCCTTCCATATTTAATCTAATGCCTTCTAACTCCTTAACTTAATTCTAACTCTTCCTTTTAATCCATGTAACCACACGTAATTAATTATATGCCTAATTAAACTCCAATAATTTCTAATTTAAGAATTACAATATATATTCATGCTTGCTAATTTATTAAAATAAATTCTAAATAAATTTAGGGTCCAACATCCAAACACCTCCATAAGATTTCTCTAGGAACTATGTCATAAGCCTTTTCCAAATCAATAAAAACTATATGTAAATTCCTTTATTGTTCCCTGTAGCATTCCATTTGCCTACGAAGGAGAAGTATCGCTTCTGTCGTGGACCTACCAGGCATAAATTCAAATTGGTTAGCCAATATAGAAGTCGCTCTCTGAACTCTCTTTTCAATTATCTTCTCCCACAGCTTTATGGTGTGACTTATTAATTTGATGTGTTTATAATTATGACAATCTTGGATGTCCCCTTTTGTCATGTATAAAGGGATAAACCTACTCAATCTCCATTTATCTGGCATTCTGGTTGACTCTTGGGTCACATTAAAAGGCTGCACTAATCACTCCATTTCGATAACTCCTATTCTCTTCCATACCTCTATTGGGATCTCATCCGGCCCTACTGACCTTCTGCACCCTATCTCCTTCAAAACTTTTGAAATTTCTCCCTTTGTGACCCTTTCACATTGGGACTAGTTATGAAAATGTTCCGACACGGGGGTTCACCTAACTCTATGTTGTACGAGATGCCTTCATTATAAAGGCCCAAAAAGTATCTTTACCATCTACTCTTGATGGCATGAGCTTCCGTGAGTACCTGTCCTACTTCATCTCGTATACAACATACTTGGTTGAAATCTCTCATCTTATATGCCCTATCTCATGCCAACTTGAAAATTTTTTATGGTCCCCTATACGTATCCAGATTCCTATACATAGTCTCGTATGCTTCACCTTTAGCCACTAAAATTGTCTCCTTTGCCCTCCTTTTTGCAAATTTGTACCTTACTCTGTTAGTATCCACTCTACCTCTATTATACTAGCTAAGAGGTCTCTATATGCTCTCTTTTTCTCCTTCTCCATCCCCTAAACCTCTTCCGACCACTACCAAGATTCCATCCGGCCACCCTCTGCCTTTTAGAGACTTCTAGGAGTTTTATGACAGTTTCTCTCACTACGAGAGCTACTCGCTCCCACATCCCATTAACATCTCCTTTCACGGACTATGCAGATTCATACCAGATTCAATTCATAAATTGTCTAGCCATGTCCCCTTTTAGAACCTACTATATAATTTTACGACATCGTTGAGTATATTGATGTGACCTCCATCCCTCAATTTCAAGATCCAAAACTAATAATTTATGTCGGGTTGCTAAGCAAGCAACTGGAAGCACTTTACAATCCTTACATCAGCTCTCTTCCTGACAAGGAAATAATCAATTTGCATCTTGGTCGTGCTACTCTGAAACGTAACCATGTGTGCCTCGTTTTTCTTAAAAAAGGAATTAACAATCAGTAACTTAAACACTACGACCATATCCAATACGGCTATGTCCAATATGGCCTTTCCACTTTCATTTCTATTGATGTACTTGAAGCCTCCATGAGTCCCTAAATATCCGTCTGAAACAACCCCTATATGCCCATTAAAATCACCTCCTAAGATAACCTGTTCGGTAATATGGATATGTTGAATTACTTCATCCAGTGCTGCCCAGAATAGACGTTTTAGTTGTTCGTCTAGACCAGCTTTCGGAGCATATGCACAAACTAAATTGAAAACACCATTGCTAATAATTATCTTTGCCACTATAATTCTATCACTGATCCTTGTGACCCCCACCACCTGGTTAATAAGTTCCTTGAATATTAAGATACCTACCCCATTCTACCTCCGTGAACCTCCTGAGTACCATAATTTGAATCCCCCTATCTCCTTTGCTTTATCTCCTGACCACTTAGTCTCCTAAATGCAGGCTATTTGTATTTGGTACTTATCTAGATTCTCTACTAATTCTAAAGACTTCCCCATAAGGGTCCCGACGTTTCACGAACCTATTCTAAGTTTGTCATCACCTTTTTTATTCTTGCATGTTGCATGCATTGAGAAGCTAGCGTGTGTCCCATTTGTCCAATTAAAAGCCATCCTTTTTGACCTGCAATCCCCACACTATCGGTTGTTACTACCCAAATACGCTACGGTCCACTAAAAAGTAATATTAAAAGTGACCTATGTTTGTCAAAGGAGGATTAACAGAAGAGGCAAGCAAGTGAAAGTATTAAAAGTGACCTATGCTTATCAATGGAGGATTAACAGAAGAGGCAAGCAAGTGAAAGAGGATACTACGTCAGTGAATGTATGATTACTGCATTAGTGAGGGTGAGATTGTAGTGAAAGAGGCTTTTATAAAAGGCTAATAAAACTCATCATAAAAATTCTAATGGCTCAGAGTAAAGGCCTTGTCTTATATTCGAAGTAGTGGAAGAAAAAAGGCTAATACCAACGGCTCAAAAGACACTGACGACTGCAACAGACTTGTTAGGAAGCTCAAGAAAATACAACGGAGAAGACATATGATGGGCAAAAACTCTACAAGAGTTTATGAACAATTATCTAATTCACTACAAAAACTCACGCATCTTCTTTCCTGCCAACGGTCCTGTACAAGGGGTCTAAACAAGAGTTCCCTGAGCTAGAGCTTTAGTCAAAACACCTAGTATATGGAGAAAGAGTTATATGATTAAAATAAAATTTCACAAATCTTACGTTTCCTTATATTAGAACTTTATGAATAATACACCGATAACATTTGTCTTTCCTAACCTATTTATTCATTGGTTCCTATATTGTATCACCACCACTTCATAAGGTGTCCTAGTCAATGAAGAGCCAAATAAGATTATAAAAGGTGCATAAGGAATGATATAGGGTGGTCCCTTTATCCCATGTCTCCTTATACTAGCATTAGAGGTGTTAGTAAGATTAATTAAAAACATAATCAACATGGAACAAAGTTTTATATTTCATTCAAAGTGTAAAGGGATGAGAATTACAAGCCCCTCTTATATTAACAACTTAATCTAGTTTTCCAAGGCTTATCCTAATTTCTTTCACATTCTAATGACAACTTTGAATACCTTTAAATCATTATCAGGATTAGTCACTAATAAACATAAAAACACACTCTTTGTATCAACTAGTGCAAAAGGAATAACATGATGGTTAGCTAGTATCACATGAATCAAGTTATCCAAGCCTCCTTTTTGCTATTAGGATTTCTAATAACTATAAATAGACTATCCAATAGGGAATTCTAACCTCTTCTAGACAATATTAAGTTAAGGATGTCTAACTAGAACTTTCAGTGTCTATCCACGATAGGTAGAATAAAACTTATTAAATTTATCCGTAAAAACTTGTATGTATACATGTGTTATTACTTACAAATTCTAGAGAATATCTATATGAATATAAAAGCAATTTCTTAAAAGATTATTACGAAAAGGAGGTATTAAAGGCAAATATATGGATAAAATCAAATAGAGTGAAATTTGTAGAGATATAAAGGAGGGAGGTTTTGGCATTCTACTAGTTAGTATCATAAACCAGACCTTGATGATGAAGAGAGTGCGGAGAATAATTATTGAAAAAGCTCATTTTGGGTATGGTAGACCCATGAATTTTACTAAAGACATTAAAATGTTTAGCTATTCAATTCAAAGGATGACTAATACGAACCATAATTAACATATTTAGACTCAAGGAAACATTTAAGGAACAATTTGTGTATCAAATAGGAAATGGAAAGAATACTTCCTTCTAGAACAATAGATGGACTAGTTTAGGTCCTCTATACTAGGTTATTGAGCTTGATCCAATAAAGAGATTAATACTAAAAGAATCATTAGTTTAATTATTATCAATGTATAGGAACACTTTAATGAGCCTAAATTGTGCTTATACACTATCAGTTCAACTGAATCTGGATAAGGAGGAACATATTTAATGGAAGAATAGTAAATAAGGAAAATTTACTAACAAATCCTATAGAGAGTTACTAAAGGGAGGAAGTAGTAAAGTTCCATAGCACCAAATGGTCTAAAATAGCCATGCTTCTTTAAGAGCATCAATAGTCTTATGGTTAGCTATTAAAGAGAATCAATAAGCAAACTTGTAAAGGTGATAAAGTGTCTCAGTGTCAAAATTATATGTGCTTTGCAAGCAAGAGGAAGAAACAATGTTCCATTTATTTTTTGAACACCAATATACCTCTAATATATAGGAACAAATTGAAAACTTAACTAGTGTATGTAATATACCACTTCCATAGAGCATATACTCGAACATACCAGAGGATATATGAGAATATACCCTACAAGAATGGCACGTTAGAGCAATCACATTAACTTATTTAAGGCATCACATATATCACAAGCATTCAAACAGACCATTTCATTCACCAAAAATTAACTTATATAGTGTCATTACAACTCTTAATCTATGTGTATACATTACATAACATTTGAGATTTCAATACTCCATACAAAATGTTTAACATGAAATGAGACACTAAATTAAAACATTCTAACTAGACTCCTCAGATTCAGCTGATCAAACCTTTGAGCCATTCTCATCCCTAAAATGCAAGTACTAGACTTGTACTATAACACCTTAGTAGCTAGAACTCCTCTGAACCTGAAAAACAACGTTGCAATTTTGATGAGTTAGCAAACTCAATGAGTGAATCACCATTGATGTGCTCATTCAAGTCAGAACATCAAGATAAATTATAACTCAATTCAACAAGTGTATCACATCATCCAATATTGAATGACACATCACATTTTAATCATATTTCAATAAGTACAACATGTACATAAACATTACATATCACTATTTCAAAACAGTTCAATAATTCATCTCAATCATTCGTATGGTACATGTAAAGTTGTATATGCAAATGCAGACGAGACTCCATTCTTATTTTGCTTTATTGTGACTAAGCACTTTTCAACCCAATTTACTGTCCCGTATCTGTTATGGATTCCGAGCTCATTTCTAACATGAATACGTTGTGGATTTCGAGTCCATGTTATCTGAGCCTAAGGCTCCTTTCATTGCTCTGAGCTTAAAGCTCTTTTCTCACATTGGTCACTCTGGTCACAATCTTTAACTGATCATGAATGTCAAATGCAATGATATGAATCATCTTACACATCATTTGCTTTCATCAGTGTAACTGATTATCCAAAATTCACATATAATTTGAATCAAATAAGCATTTCATTGATAATCATATAATAAGCATTTGACATTCAATTTATAAACACTTCCATATACAACCCTGAAATATCAAACTCCTCAGACAAAAAAATGTCCAGAATTATAACAATCATATAAATAACAAATCAATAACTGAATTTAACAAAAAAAGAATCAATTATAGTGAGAAACATCTAGGTTAACTCACTGTATGCTTCAGAAAAGATATTGCCTTGGTGATTCGACAATGTTTGGATGTTGACGAATGCCTTGCACGTCTATCGTCATGCGATACACACATAATTCGTAAATCACTCAGTTATTTAATCAAATGAATATACAATCATACATTTGTATATGTGTCATGTTTCAATGCATGCTTAATTGACTTTTCGGGTATGTATTCTTATACATAGATCTAGACTATTCAATTTGTGCTTATACACCCTAAGACCATTTAAAAATTATATTTGTATACTACCATTTTGCAATCAGGTTTATACCTTTAAGTTAGCTTGATTTACTCAAAATTCATCAGCCATACTTTTCACTTATCCTTGAACATTTTCATGATCAAAAAGCCTCTTATAACAAACACACAATTGTTACTTTAAATCTGGAATTTCAGTAAGCTAGATCTATACATTCACCAAACTTTTTCCAGCAATATATATTCATACATTTAACCAATTCTCATTCATGATTACCCCATGTTCTTCAATGCTTATTCATCCATATCTTATACACATTGCTCATGTCCTTAAGATCATGTTTTTATTAAAAGAACTCAATTATTCCTTTGACAAATCATAATTTTCAGATTTGAACTCATCCACATCAAAACAATCTATTGTTTAGGCTATGACATCAATTAACTACACAAACTTATCAAGCTCTTAACCAATTAATCAAGCAACAATCTAGGCTCATTCTTAGCCTTAATCAATTCCAAATATACCAATTTAGAGTGAAATTTCTCAGTTGGTTTGACATGTACACAAGACTGAAATTAAAATTCCAGAATTTCTCATCAACGTCACAAATGTTTGTAACTTTACTACCTTCAATACTTTCACGAATTTTACAGGTTTAGAGACATCACTAACCCCTGAAAATTTTCAGATTTCATGTCCTTTAAGGTTACTTCATTTGAGTTTAATTTAACTTCCACATTGGTTACACTAAGGCATACAAAATTCTACTCACTTATGTCATTAATAGTCACTTTTTTACAAACACACATACAGCTCTAATTTTCCAGATTTGAAAACATCTTAATAAAACCTATCTATAGCATGAATTCCTAATCAATTATACTTCAAATCCCAACTTAAATCATCCATACAATAGCCCACACACTACTATTTTCATACATGTAAAAATAAAATAGAAAAGTACCGTTTCATTCTCCATTTTCCAGCACATCTTCAACACCAATTCCACATTCAATATATCCCTATTCAATCATAATAAAAATTCTGCTAATATATACCACAATAGGTTAGCATTTCACTTACTTGATTAGCTTTAATGCCATATACAAATGTCAAGCTAGCTTAGCCTCACATGCATGCAAGAGCATTTTAAGAATAGTGAGGGAGTAGGGTGGTTTCGGTAATAGCAAGAAGAAGACAAAAAAATGTAACAATATTTTGCCTCTAAAACTATCTTTATCATAGATTTTACATGGGTTTTGGAGTGGTAATGTACAGAATTAGAGCAGAAATCCAAGGGTGTGTGTGAGGTGTGATTTCAGAAGTGAGAGGAAGGAGAAGGAGAGAGCACAGTAGAAACATTACAAAGGAGCTGAATGTGTTAGTCACAAAGTGTAGGATGAGTGTTCTTTCATTAATGACACTTGTCATGTAAATAAGCAAGACACATGTCCTACTTCTTTGGCTGCCAACTGTCACTAAAATCTTAAGTGATTTGTCATTTAGTTCTCCAAGCAATTTTTGACTCATTTGATAGGCTTAGTTATCCTAAATTTTCACCTATCAACTTGTCTTGTTACTTGAAATTTTTCCTAAACTAAATGTACATATTAATCTATCAATCTTTCCAATTGTGACAATTACTTCCAAATTACCAATTGTAATCCATCAAACCAAATGAAATGACATTAATAGTGCACATTCATATACAATTATTTTAAAGCTTTCATACCCCGGAATATGTCAATTGAGTGTATATACCAATTTTGCAATGTTTTTTGAAATCATAAATCATGTGCATATACTATTATTATGCATATGAATGAAATCATGAAATTATGTTCTAAATGTAACAAATACATTCTATGATCATGCAACTCATGAGGCTCAGTAATCTAATATTTTAATCCCTCGGTATGGAAATTGTTTATTACAGTATATCTTTTTTATCCTCCACTTAGTAAGGCCTAATACTATGTTGTTATAGAAATCATAAGAAGAAAGAAGCAAACTAGATAATTGGTTTTATATGACATGATTTTAAATATATTGATTGAAAGGAATCATATAAATCTTTACTAAAAAGTTAAAATATGCCTAATGCTTTACTCTAACAGATATTAACTTTATAAAAGAATAGTTAATCTCATATTAGAGTTAGCTAGTGAACAAATGAGACATTAATGTGAAATGGAGGATGCCTCAATCCTATATACCTAGCAATAGTTAAGAATTATAAAGAATAAAGGAACTATGATGAAAATATAATTTATGTAGTAGATAAGAAAACCATTTTAGCAAAGTAGGAAAAAACAGATCATCAAATGAAACTAAATCATACAAGCTGAACATACGTGTAACTTATCAAAGATCACATACAGAAGAAAGAAGCAAAAAAGCTTGGATCCGATTCCTTTTGTAGTAATCCGAAGGCATGTCAATTAAGGCACTAACCTAAATAAGGAAATCACTAATCTGTTTAAAGAAAGAACATGAAAGTCCAGATTCATCAACAATAAAGTGCGTATGTAGGCAAAGAATAAGGAGTAGGATTGGATGTTATGTATGGAAAGTCAAGAAATCTAGCGTTTAAGAGCCACAATATATTAGAAGATAGGCTAAGTGTTTCCTTAAAATATGATGGAGCAATAGACTCTCTTGTAAGCAAAAATTTTGATCATATATAAATGAATTAATTACATTTCATTTTTTAAATGTTCAGTATGAGAAAGTAATATCGTCTAAACTCATGACATTATGACGTAATCAAAATGCTAAAAATGAATGCATATATTTTCATAGCAATTATTTTTAAAGAATTGATATAATTTAGGGTTAAGAGAATTCAAGTATTACAAATCTAGAAAAAGAACTTAGAGAGACATAATACACATCCAATTCCAACTAATCACATGGTTACTCTCAATATAACAAAGTTAAAGCTATAATAATATCTCCCATTCTCTATGTCATAAATAAAAATATAGGAAAAATGAATAAAAATATAAAAAATTATATGATTAAATTAATGTGACTTACATTTATCAGTAGGGAGATAGATTTTTTATTATAAGAAAACAATATAAAGTGTAAATTATGTCATATTTCACTAAATATATAATGTCAATACTAGTCCATATGCCTCTTCCTCTGATATTACCATAGACTTCTTAAAATAATCTCATTTGGGTTATAATACCAAAAATTTCATATCGGGTTATAAATAGGCACTACAAGAAAACCATATATTAGTGGCAGAAAATTATCGGCGGAACCAATTCCGTAGCTAATTACTGACAAAAATTCAACATCCATCGTTAAATCTGTCAGGAAAAATTTCATTTTGCGATAGACAAAATCGTCGTCGATAAAGCTAAAGAGAAAATGTTAGCGCACATTTACTGACGGAATATAGCGGCAATAAATCTATAACAATCAGTAAATTAGGCGGGAACTCTTCCCATAATTAAATAGTGTTGGCATTTTACTGAAGGATATGGTTTCCGTCAGTGAATTTTACACTGCATTGGTCTTTTACCGACAGTAGTGTGTTCCGTTGGTAAATTCAAATTAATCGTTTTAAAAAGTCGAAAACGGCGTCATTCCAGTTCGAGGGTTAAAGGACGCCCAAACCTTCCTTCTGCCTTTCTTCCTCTGGTTCTTTATTTTTTCGTTGTTGCCTCCTCTCCTCGCCATACGTCTCCTCTCATTGTCGTGCCTCCTCTCGTCACCGTTTGTATCTCCTCTGGTCATCGTTGCTGTTTGCATCTCCTCTCTTGTTGCATCTCCTTTAGTTTTAGTAACTTTATCTTCATTGAATAATAAGGTCCTTCATTATGAGATGTTCTTTTAATTTGGTTTTACATTTTTTACTTTATTTCTGTCCACCTTTTGCATACATTAATTAATTTACTTTTTGTGCTATATATGCATATATTAAAGATAATGTACAAATTATATGCTAGGGAATGATTACTATGAGACTTGGTTATATATATGCATTTACTTTAAGCATTTAGCTTGGTAAGTTGAAATTTAGGGAAATTACGTAAGGCGAATGGGGCGAATGAGTTGATCCATTAAAAGTGATATCATCTTATGAGTTGATTTCATTAGCTTAACAATATGATCAAATAAGATAAATTTGCTTTATTTTGTTTTCAATATGGATTTTTAGGTACTTATTACCTAGGCTTTAATAGGCTATATCTCACATGTTAATTGGGGTTAAATTAGTTGTAGTTAAGCATCTTTATTCATGGTTATCATAGATCTAAAAAAGAAGAATTTTGTGGACTATTGTGATAATTAAGTAGCTTATTATACTTAAATAAGTTTGATTAGGCTAATTTTGCATAAGAAGGTGTTAATTACCTAGTTTGGGATACTTGTGTGCCTTGGTAAAGAATAGATACATTAGGTTAATTGTTATTTTCACCATGATAATGAATCTTATACGATAATTGGAGTTTCAGATAAGTAAACCTCGAAGCCTTAAGGTTAGTCTCATGCTTTCATTTTACTAGTTTAATTGTCCTTTTTTTTCAATTTAGCAATTTTATTACTTTTCACTATATGATCTTATTTGAGTCAGTTTTATTGTTAGGCTAGGATTAATAATCATAGTAATATAGTCTTTGGGGGATCGGTATTTTTTAGTACTCATTTTTAATAACTTATAGTAGTCGATTATATGCCATGTTCGACGAGTCAAATAAAAATAAAAAATATTAACATATAAATAATATAAAAAGAAAAGGAGGGAAATAACAATATCAACTTACTATGTCTATGAGTTGCTGGGTTGGTCACTTCAAACACCTATTAGTTTCCTATCTAAGCACTTAAAAATGAGATTTTTTCTTTTTAGTTTAAAGTTATATTCAACAATTGAAAATGAAACAAAAAGAAGATGACAAAGACATACTCAAATAAATGGAAGAAATTGTTAGGCTTCTTAAATAAGTCTATTATAAAAAATTATTCTTTTACTTGTACAATATTTCTTATGAATTTTACATATTAAGATATAACAATGAGATAGATTATATTCATTGATAATCACTACTCACTACTTACAGGTTATGTAATTTATTATATTTATTAATAATCACTACTCACTAACCACTCCCCTGTAGCCACACAAGGTCGCGAGTAACTGCTTCCTGATCAACTAGTTGGTCTCTTCTACTCTTAGTCCCTTGTGCTTGTTCAATCTTCCAACATTACTTATATCCGTTAATCAACATTACCTATGTCTTGTAGTTGATGTGTTCTGTCTTTTTTCTTACATTTGTTTATGATGTTGTATTATCACAAGTGTATTATATTAAATGTTTCATATTCTTTTTCGCAGGCCCTATATTATGTTAAAAAGTGTCACTCATCTTTCTTTGTTATAGTCTGAAGTTGTCCATCAATCCAGGTTAGTCGTCCAACTAATATTTACCATATGTATTGCTTTAATAATATGATTATGGAACCTGTGAATTTTGGGTGAATGTAAAGTAGGTCCTCATTTTGTGTTGTTGTTTATAATATTTTTATAATCACAGCGAGAACTTGTTTTCTTGATTCACAAGTGTAAACAATGCCACGTACTATAGTTTTGAAATCAATTATAGATTATTAATTTGATCAGTTAATACTTCAAATTAAATTTGATTAATGCAAACTTAGTATTCATATAAGGAATTAATATGTTTCATAGACAAGACAATTGCTTTCCATAATAAACCCTTAGGATAGTATATAGGCTGGAAACCTATGATGTAGCCCCCATGAGGCTTATCGGTGAAAAATTCCACGAGCCTAGAAGTCACAGCGAGAACTTGTTTTCATGATTACAGGTGTAAACAATGTCACGTACCATAGTTTTGAAATCAATTGCAGGTGATTAATTTAATTGGTTAATACTTAGGGGATTTTGTGTAAAGTTTAGAAGTTCTATAAATTTTGGAGAACATGAAGGATACTAAATATGAAGTCATTGTTTTAAATAAACAGTTTTGCAGAAATGAGTCATGTTGATAGATCTTGGATGTATAGATGATTATCACTTGATGGTTTCATTAATCCTGAGTTTGTTGAGGGAGTTAAAGCTTTCATTCATTATGCACGTTCTCAACCTACATATATGGATAGGCAAAGATCATATGCCCATGTAAAAAGTGCAAGCACATTCATTTCTTTCCTATTGATGAAGTGAATAGACATTTATTGAGAAGAGGGTTTGTCCCAAATTATTTTGAGTAGACACGACATGGAGAACCGTTGGTTAGTAGCACCTCAAGGGCTAATGAAGCATAATCGCTAGTAAGCTTAAATGATTTTGAAGGGGGATTGGATTTAGAACAAATAATTTGGATGCAAATGAAAATCCTTACATGTAAATGGTTTATGATACAGCCGATTATACCTTTAAAAAAATATAGAAAATCTTGAAGAAGAACCCAACCTACAATCCTAACAATTTTTTGACTTACTACACTCAGCTGACCAAGAACTATGACCAAATTGTAAGACAATGACTCAATTGTCATCAATTGCTTGTATCTTGAACATAAAGTTTGAAGGGCATATTTCTGATCGTAGTTTTGATAAAATTCTTGGATGGTATAATGAATCATTGCCTCCTGATCACACGATGGTTGATAGTTTTTACAATATGAAGAAACTTATTAAGGCTCTTGGTTTGCCTGTCGAAAAGATTTATTATTGCAAATTGGGATGTATGTTGTAATGGGGTGATGATGTGGAATTACAAGATTGCAAATTTTGTGGACAATCTAAGTTCAAGCCCAGAAAGCATTCTATAAAAGGAAAGTTAAAACAGTGGAAGTGGATGTATTATTTCCCGCTAACTCTGAGAATTCAAAGATTATATGCTTCTGATGTTACTGCGTCTCACATAAGATGGCATAATGAACACCAAGAGGAAGATGTAATAATCAATCATCCATCAGATGCTTTGGCATGAAAACATTTCAATAACACTCATTATAAGTTTGTTGCTAAAAGTTGAAATGTTAGGTTGAATTGTCGACGGATGGATTCCAACCTTTTAGTCAATCTGGACAGCAATATTCATCATGGCCAATCATAATTACTCCTTATAATTTGCCTCTATGGATGTGTATGAAAGAGGTATATATGTTCTTGACAGTGATTATGCCAGGGCCTACAAATCGGAAGTATAAAATTGATGTATTCTTATAACCATTGATATCTCAATTGCAACATCTTTGAGAATATGGTGTTGAGACATATGATGTGTCTCTGAAACAAAATTTTATGTTAAGAGCAGCTTTGATGGGGATAATTAGTGATTTTCTAGCATGTGCCATGTTGTCTAGATGGAGCATAGTAGGAAAATTGGCTTGTCTTTATTCTGGTAATGATTCAGATGTGTTTTATCTTCCAAATGGGGGCAAAATATATTGATTTGACAACTTCAAAAAATTTCTTCCTCTAGATCATCCATTTAGGTGCAATAATCAAAATTTCATTTAAGAATAGGATGGTAAAATCACCTTCTCCCCCTCAGAAAACTGGTGAAGAGATATTGCAGGGGATTAAGGAATTAGGCTTGCTGAAAGTTACAGAATTTGAAGCTAATGAAATTAATACAAACATTATCAGAAACTTTGGCTGGAGAAAACGAAGCATCTTTTAGTATTTACCATATTAGAAAACTAATTTGATACGTCATAATCTAGATGTGATGCATGTTGAAAAAAATATTTTTGACAATTTGTTCAATCCCATTATGAACACTGAAAGGAGGACAAAAGATAATACAAAATCACGAGCTGATTTAAAACTTTTTTGTAGAAGGAATGAGTTATATAAAGATCTTCGCGCTGGTAAAAATCTAAAAGCATGTTCCAATTTAGACAAAAAGAAGAAGGAAATATTGTGTGAATGGTTGAAAAGTATAAAGTTTCCCAATGATTATGTCTTAAACTTGGCAAGGTGTGTGGACATAAGGAAGTACAAATTATTTGGGAAGAAAAGTTATGATTGTCATGTGTTTATGCAAAGGATAATTCCAATTACATTTCAGGAGTTGCTACCGAATAAGGTTTGGGAAGTAATAATAGAATTAAGTTTGTTTTTCAAAAGCTTAACATCATCTGAAATTAAGTTGGCTGAAATGAAAAAACTAGAAAGGGAAATTCCAATAATTTTGTGCAAGTTAGAAGGATGATTTGGACCTTTCGAGTTGGCAATACAAGCAATCCATGTGTATTATGTCCCTTTTCCTAGCTTACAACAAGATAATTCAAATTGGTTGGCTATTTGCAAAGTTAAACCTTGAAGTGTTTTTAAATCACATGCAAAAGGAGAACAAAGAATTGAAAGTGAAGTGTTTCAAAAAGATGCTTATGAAATAAATCCATCTGTCTTATATGAGGATAATGAACCTTTGAATAATCCATGCAATGTATATGTTGAAATTTTATCTGGAGATGATGAGGAGGGCTAGAAATCTGAAGAAGAGCTTGAATTTGATTCATATTCTTCAGAAAAAGAAGATGATTTTGATTTACAATTAAGTGATGATAATGATTAGTTTGTGTTTGTAATTGAATATTATATTCAAGTAATCAATTATTTCCTTTACTTGATACATCAGCCTTGATTCTCTTATGGCATATTACACTTCTGCAGCCTCCTAAATTTTATTGCTTACCCTCTTTTTTTTATCTATTTCCATCTTGACTAACATGACATTTATTTTAACTCTTTTAATTTTGTTCTCATTTTTTTCATCCTTGAATCTGATATAAGAAGGCCACGACTTTTTATGATGTTTGTAGTATATTATCTAGATTTGATGCATTGAGATTACTTATCATAACTTCGAAAAGCTAAAGCTTAATATTAATTTCAGATTGAAATATGGCACCAAAGAGAAGACAGGCTATTTCGTGACCAAGATTTAAACCACGATTCGGAGGTACTTACTGTATAGGTGAAGCATCTCATGTTGTAGCAACTGGAGCTAAATTTCCTCCTCCCCCTGTAGATGTTACACTTGTAGATGAGGTACCTTCCGTAGATGCTACTGCACCATCCATGACCCTTATGTCATTTACTACCCTATACTGACAGAGGTATTAAGGGTAAACAATGATGATGAAGAAAGCGGCCACCGATCTAGAGCAGAGGGACCTGATGGAAGAACTTACATTACAATTGTCAATAATATATTGGTGAAAATATATTGAACACTATATGTTTATAATTAAGTTATAAGTTTCAATTTTCAAAGCGGTATAAAATTTTTCAATCTTATATTAGGTTCATTCCATTTGGACCGTGTTCAAGAAACATCACATCAAAATTCAAGGAGAAGATTGATATTGAGGGCTTTGTTTGGAAGAATATCTCTCAGGAGATAAGGGAATTTTACTATCACAAGTTTGAGGTACAAAAAAATTATTATTTTCTTTTTTAATTAACAGTTTTGTACATTTATTAGATAAATATCCTTACATCATAAGTATTAATTGAATGTTTTTCCTTTTGTTTCAGAAAGAATATTTTTAAGATTCTCAATTAGACGTGATCACCTATAAAGTATGGGAAAGACGAGCACGTACACGTTATCGCGACTTTGTTGTTACGATACACAGGGCAGGTGTATAACCGCCTTACATTTCTGAAGAAATATGAAGTCATTGGCAACAATATTGGACATCGCCTGAGGCAATGACCCTTTCAGACCGTAATTCTGCCAATAGATGTGGAGGACCAGGGAGAGAGAGTCTTCCCGTACATACGAGAAGATTTATTACCCACCAAGAGCATGAGAGAGACTTGTAAGTATCTACACTTTAAATTTTTATTGTCATTTTTTTACTTTACTGTATTTCTATTGAATTTTATGCATGAATTTTGGAATGAAAATTTGTGTTTTTTGTTGAGAATGATAATGTTATAAATGTCTAGTGCCATATTTGACTATATTTTTTAGTTTTGTTCTTTGTTCAACAGGGAGTAGGTTTCATAAAAATAGAGGCAACTCTTTCGAAATTTTTTGAAATTGTAATTCACTTATAATATTTTATTCTTATGGAGGAAAAGACTATGGGCATCAGGCCTATACCCCATCAGCTCTTTTGCACACGCACACTAAGAAGTATGTCTGTGCGACATTCGTCAACAATCGTTATAGAGAACTCAATGTATATGAAATTTATGGCTTAATATTAATGCTTAATAATTATCACTATTAATATAAATATTGCCTAGAAAGCTTTCAACGACAGTCTTAGCAGTCTGAAGATGTTGATGAGACTCAAACCTATCTTTATGTAGTGGGTAGTAGGGACCATCGAGGAAGGATATTCAGCTTAGGTTCATTTGCGAATATATGTTATTCGCAATCATCCACATCCAGTACAGCTGCATCTAGTAGGTGGTCAGTAACCAATGAGAGATTCGTTCAACTTGAGAGTACAGTACAGATGCTGGCAACTCTGTTGTAAGAGTTGATAGAGTACATATCTCAGCTCCGTAATAAGATGGATGAGTTGAAGGGTAGGGGTAACACCTTATCGCATCAATCAGAGCATCCATTGTCTCCAAATTAATAGTGTACTTTTGATCATTTTATTAGAGATACGAAAATTTATTATATACAATTTAATATTTTTATTATCAATTAAGATATTTTCAACTTTATATCATCAATCAAACTTATGTTAAAAAAATTAAATTTATACTATTACATTAATAGCTGTTTAAATTATGCAAAATAAAATTTATTGACTGTATTGATAGTACATTTTTTAAAAAAAATTTCTAATTCATTTACCAATGTACATATGAAAATCTGTCGGTAATCACAGATGGGACAACAACTTCCGTCGATACATTTGGAATATTTTCCTGCACGGTTTGCACAAAATTACTGACGGAAAGATGGAAACTGTCAGTAATCATAGACGGAGTATCTAACCACATGTCATCGATAATCACAGACGGAGCGCATACCGTTGGTAATCACAGAAGGAATAACTAATGGCTTATCGTCGGTAATTATAGATGGAATAACCATCAGTAATTTTGTAACAATTTACCAACAAAATTTTTCCAACCGTTGGTCAATATATCGATGGAACATAATTTTCCGTTCGTAAAGATACCGGCGGTAAAAAAATTCCATTAGTAAAGTTACCAACGGTAAATTATTTTCTGTCGGTATTTATTAGCTATGTTCGTTTCTACGATGCTTTTTCCTGTCGGTAATGTCCGTTGCTAATCTTTTATACCGAAGAAAAGTCAGTATTTTCCATCGGTAAAGACCATCACAAAAGCACATTTTTCTTGTAGTGAGGTTTGAGCCATTATAAATTTAAGGCATATCTCATAGTTATTTATCTTAATTTGAATTCTCTATTATTAAACTAGTAATCAAATTTGCCACATATGTCCTTAAGGGTTTTATTCTATACGAACATTCGCCTACCTAAGCAATACTTCAACTTTGATGCAAGCAATGACTTTGTCATCATATCTACTAGGTTATCAAAAATGGCCATTTTATATATGGAAAACACATTATTCTCAACAATATCTTGAATGAAGTTCTATCTAACATCAATATATATTTTTCTCTCATAATAGACATAATTTTAAATCAAAATTAACCCACTCTGATCATCACCATAAATAATAGAGTTTTATACATCCACACCCAAACTATCACTAAGATCACACAACCATATGCCTTCTTTAACCCCTTCGGTCAATTATTGTATTTTAATTCTATTATTGATAAAGTAATTGTGTACTGAAGTGTTACTTTGTAATCACATATCCAAAGAGGGAAAAGATATAACATGTTAAGGAACTCTTTATGAAGAGATCTCCACCATAATTAGAATAAGTATAAATGACAAAACCACTAGTAGAATCACCAAAACCGTAAACCAAGAAAATATTAATTGTACCTTTTAAGTATCATATAATCCACTTAATAACTTTATAGTGATCTTTCAAAGGTAAACATTGTGTGCTAAATTTTTTCTTATATATATAGTCACATGGAAATCCCAACTACACTTGAGTAAGGAACTTGCTTTATTTAATCTTTCTCTATGTCTAAACTAGGTAATGCTTCATCAATAAGTTTAAAAAATATTGCCAAGGAGGTGTAAACTAGATTTGGTTGATCGATTTGAAAAGTTTGTTGCACCTTTTCAATGTATTTTTTTATGAAAACCACAATAATCTTACTCATCTGCCCTCCAAATTTCCACACCTAAAATTTTCTTGATTGTACCCAAATTTTTCATTTCAAACTCACCTTTTACCACTTCCTCAGTTACTATTTTAAACAAAAATTGGACTTTTTCAACCACTAAATATAGGTCTTCTTCTTATAGTCAAGAAAACATCTAGCTATGGCATATAAATTTTTTCTTATAGTTTACCATTCGAAGAAAATAAAAGGGCAGTGATGGTACAAGAGAGCAGTGATGATAGAAGCGGGTAAGTCGATCTTCTAATCGAAGGAACGACAGTACCAGGCAGTATTGTATGTGGTCTTGTATAGTGGTAATTCTTGTATAATACATTGTTGTGCTTGTACTCAGTTTAAGTAACATTAAGTCTATACGGGTCGGTTGGTTTTAATCTTGGAATTTGTACGAGATCTGGTTTTGAGCAATCTCTATCCATGTATATAAACCATTAATTCTTGATTTATAATATTACTGATTTATCACAAAAAAAATTTTCACATTAAGTTGCTCCAACTCTATATCAAATGCACTTACCATGGCTAAATAACTTGTATGTTCTTATACTTCATAACTAATGAGACCACCTCATCAAAATGAATTCTCCTTTTATATAAAAAACCATGTGCCACTAATTTTGCATTGAACCTAACTGGCTTAACTCTAAGACTGCCTTCTTTGATCTTAAATACCCATTTACATCATATTGTCTTCACACCTTTTGATAATGGTATAAGTTTCCATGTCTAGTTTTTTGTATAAAGACTTGATCTCCTCATTCATGATAATCAACCATTCTAATGCTTCTTTTTTATCTAATCCTATTTATACTTTGTGGTTTTTCTTTTTGTACATGTATAGACTTATTTTTAACTATAATGTTTTGAATTACAATTTAAAACTCCACCTTCTGGTTAGAACTCTAATTCTGTTGACTTGTAATTCAAAAATCTAACTTCTCGTTAGCACCTTTATCCTTTTTACCTATAAGATAATCAAGCTCCTCTCTATGGCTAAGCATAATAGATTCATCAAAAGTAGCATCTCTACTAATAATAAATTTTGACTTATAGTATCGTGTCTCCCTATACCGTCCTTTCCATAAACTCGTCCCTAACTTATTAAATATTTTAAGTGTCTTAATTTGTTCTCCATTATGTTTTTTTAACCATAATCTTCCAATCCTTTAAATTTTCAAATACTTTATCCTTTAATTTCAAAAAATATATCTAAACTTTTGTAGAATATTCATCAATGAAACTTTTGTAGAATACTTCATCCTTGAGCATGGAAGATTTGTCAAACTCAAGACGTTAATCGAGCACCACTAGGGAGGCAACCCAAGAATTAGTTTAGGTTTTATTTTTAAATTCTACTTCCTTTTGTTTCTATCATAATGTTAGCATAGGATTTTATTGAGTGTTGATGTGTTTTAGGTTAAGACATTAAGCATCTTGAAGAGTTTATGCATATTTATCGTGAGTGTAAAATTTTAAAATTTGTTTCACATTGTACACTTTTATAAAACAACTACATGCTCACTAGAAATGCTCGTGTAAACTTACATGGTCTGATACACACTTGTGTAATAGATCATGTATGGTCGCGATAAATTACAGGCCAATCTCTTAGATTTTGAAGAGTTTGTGCTTACACAGTCAGCTACACGACCATGTACTGAACTATGCAAGTCTATAATTGCCTTTAAATTGCCCAACTCTTTTTTTTCTCATTCTCTCTTCTCTCTCTACTTCTTCATTGTTGCCCTCTCTTTATCTAACCCTATTTGTAGCATTTTTCTTCGCAATTTTTGAAATCTAAGTATTCTCATTGATTTCTCTTGTTTATGCATAAATAATTGGGTATTTTGTAATTTTTTGGGATTTTCACCCCTAAAAATGCTAGGGTTAGGGTTTTGAGATTTTTTGTAAATTTTCCTAATTTTGGGCTTGATTGTGATTTAATAGATAAGTTACATTCTCACTTATATGATTTATTGATTTAATTTGATGAATTATATGTGATTTGGATGAAATTTTAATTGGGATTGCAGTTTGTGCAGTTTTGCGTACTAATTGTTAAATTGTGATGATTTTTTGTGTTATTAGGATTAGTTGGATGTTTTTATAGTTAATTTCAGTTGTTCTCTTATTTAGTGTCATTTTAATTTTGATTTTACATGAATTCAATGTTTAATTTTATAAATTTTGGGTAATTGTTAGTTAGTTTAGTTTTAGTTGTTAATTGCAATTTTTAATTTTAATTTTGTGATTAATTAAGTTATCAGTTAGTTTTCCAATGATTTTAGATTATTTTATTTTATTTTACTTTAATTTTATTATTTATTTAATTCTTTTTGTTAAATTTTTTGTTTTTTATTTTCATTATGTTTTTTAATTTTCATTAATAACGCATTTTCATATTTTAACATTTTAGTAAACATAAGAAATAATTGTGGGGAAAAGGTATTTTCATACTTTCTTTGCGATTTTCTCATATTTATTTAAAGTTTTAGGCACAATTACAAGACCACGACGAGCAAAAGAAGTACTAAGGAAGCAATAACAAGGGGAAGGGTCCTCCAAAGGCCCGAGGGGAGCTCACACAGTCCAACCACCAAAGCAACCTTCAAATGTTACTTTTCAATGCTGCGACATATGAGGAGCAATATCAATAGCCCAAGGAGAATACTTTCATAATAGGCCATAGTATTAATTGAGCGGCGTTAGGGTAGGTTGATTTGGTCTAGCAAGTTTGGGACCTTATTGATGTTGGAGCGTGCTCCCAATTTTTCAAGATCGTGGAGCCCTTATACTAGGAGCTGGCACTCGAGATGATCTTTATGTTCTTTATGAAGAAAAGACATCATGATTAGGATCGGTTAAAAATTATCTAGTTATAGCTACTAAGGGAGATGGTTTGTATGAGCTATTTAGAGTTCTCTATCACAATGGGGTTATATGACCAAGAATTCATGGTGATTCCAAATTACCTAGCCTTATGGATAGACTTCCCATATAGGATGTCTTCTCACCAGTTTCAGAACAATATTAGCGAGGATGGTGACTACGACCTGAGCAAATCCAAGGCATAGTCTTTGCGACACCCGACACTCAGAACTCTATATATACACTCAGATATATATATATAGAGAGAGAGAGAGTTCTAAGTCATACACTAAGCAAGCAGGGAGACAGTTATGGCATTATTGGAAATCTGGGCATGTTTTACCTTTGGAGCATATGTGAGAGGACAAAAATACATCTGAAGCATGCATTAGTCCATTTCATCTAGGATTAGAGTAAAGAGAAGAGGTTGGTATGATTTGTGTTAGAACTTATATGACGAGGCTTGCATGGTGAATAGGGG
>JANQBM010000220.1:15945617-15977952 GCA_025594535.1 Erythroxylum domingense | reverse complement strand
AAGCTCTTCCCCAAGCTTGATCAACAAAACTTCTTGAAGTTCTTGTGAAATAAAAGCTTGTACATAAATCTGAAATTATGTTTTGAGTTTGTTGGAGCGTGACCTTGTAATTGGACCTATTGGCATCCTCAAGTCTCCATTTCCTTGGTGAGTTGTATTAATAAATTTGAGTGGTTTAAAGCTTGGCTAGTTGTCAGAGGGTTCATACAGAGAGAAGGGATTGAATTTAATGATACTTTTTCTTCTATATCCTATAAGGATGCCTTTAGAGTGATTATGACAATAGTAGCTCATTATGATATAGAGCTACATCAGATAGATATTAAAACCGCTTTCCTAAATAGAGACCTTTATGAAGAAGTCTGTATGGAAAAACCTAAAGGATTTTAGGATTAAGATAAAGTTGACAAGGTTTGTAACCTGAGAAAATCAATATATGGTTGGAAACAAGCCTTAAGTTTGATGAGGTTTTTTTTTTACCTCTTTTGGGTTTGTGAAAAATAAAGTTGAAAGATGCTTGTATTACAAGGTAAAAGGGAGCAAGGTTATCTTTTTACTCTTATATATGGATGACATCTTACTTGCATCAAATGGCTTGATCTTACTATATGAGGTTAAGCAGCTTTTAGCTAAGCATTTTAACATCAAGGACCTTGGTGAGAAATCATTTGTCCTAAGATAGGTCTCGACAGTTGTTAGGTATCTTGTAGGGAGCATATATTGAGCAAATGTTGCAAAGGTTTAATATAGGCAATTATAAACCTAATAGCACTGATCTTTCATGGTGAGAGATTATCTTTTGCACAATGTCTAAATAATGATACAGAGAGAGAGGTTATGAAGAATGTGTTTTATTCTATTGTAGTTAATAGCCTAATGTATGCTCAATTGTTCACTAGAACAAACATTGCATTTGTTTTTGGACTGCTGTATAGGTATTTGACTTTTAGGGGAGCTATGGGTCCATACATCTCATTGGAATCAAATTTCCAACACCACAACATCCCTAGAAAATCCATAATTCATGTGCATGTATAAATAGAATGTAAGAACATGAAATTACAGCATATGTACCTTACAAATGCTCCTTCTTTCTTAAATCTTCTCCTTGTTTATGTTGTAATAAACATCAAACACCTTCAATAGCCAGTGAAGAACATGTATGTTAGTATGTAAGGGTGGTTAGAGCACCTAACAAGATGAATTCAAATAGATGCTCATTCGAGAGTTAGATCATAAATAAGTTAGATACAATTAAACTCATGCAACAAGTGCATAAAATTGCATGAACAATCCTCAAAATCACTCCTTTCAACCTCCAGAACTCTTCTAGACCCTTAGCCTCTCAATTGAGTGTATTTTTAGCTGAATTTCCTGTGCATATAAGTGAATTCACAGTTCTCACTTATAGGTCACGATCGTGACTTGCTTAAAATGATAGTAATGCACACTTTGTTTTTCATCTGATCTTTTATACGTGTGACCTTTAGGTTTCCAATTATTTTGGACAGTTGAATTAACTCTTAATTTGAGCATATTATGAATGGTTTCATGTAACTTGAATTAACTCTTAATCTAAGCAAATCATGAAGGGTTTCATGATGCCAATTTACCAGAACATAAGTGTATTAACATATGAACTCTTCGATAGTTAATTATTTAACTTACGAACCTTTCCATATACAATTATCATGCAATTCATCCCTTTACCATCCCATACCCCACTTGGTTCAAAGTATGGGCTATGCGTCAACTCCAACTGGACTTACTATGTCACATCTAGTCTAAGTAATGTTAGTTCTTGTCCTGGAAATCTTATTACTCTATATGTCATTGAAGACTCTCTTTATGTCACATAACTTTTCTAGTCAAAGACTCTTGAGTAATGACCCCAAGAGGTCGTGGGCATCATCTTGTTTTATCACGAGTGGTAAATCTTTTATTGGCTACTTAATTACCTTCGAATACCAATAGCTGTACCCAATCACCACACTATGAGTGACCTTGTCTTGAGGCAATGAGGAATGAGGTCAAAACACAGGATCAATATCCAAGATATCCTTGAGTACCTCAAGTCTAAGGATATTTACACCACTGCTATGATGAGATTAATCACTGCCAATTGATAGATCATACATATGATAATCTCATATCAGGTCATCCGATGGACTTACTACTCTTAGTAAGCATCCACATGTTAACTCTAAACATCTAATGCTTATAGTTTATAAGATCCACTGCTTGATCAAATCAAGGAGTATAATATATGATAATTTATTCGGATTAACAATGTCCCATCTCATTAATCCTATGACTAGGGATAATTTATATACTAACATAATTGCACATGATAGGAATCTCATTATCATGATCTAATCATAATTTCCTTCATGCTATGTTTTGTATCATGGATTTCATTAATTTGATTTAAAATCTAGATCAATTCATAAATAAATGAGCATCAATTTAATAAAAATTGCCTTTCGCTTTATTAATCAAAATAAAGTTTGTACAAAAGTGCTAAATGAGATTGCCTTTAGAGCACTAATCTAACATGGCTAACCTAGGAATATACCATTAGAATGTAATCAAACGATTGTTAAGATATCTAAAGGGAACTAAGGATTATATATTGACATTCAAAAAAGTCAATAGTCTAGATGTTATAAGCTATACAAATTCAGATTTTACTATGTGTCCAGATGAAAAAAAGTCCACATCATTATGTTAACAAATGGTTCAGTATCGAGGAAGAGTGTCAAGCAAACATTGATGACTTCCTCGAGTATGCATGTAGCTGCTACACAGGTGGTTTGGCTCAGAAATCTAATTTTTGAGTTATCTGTGGTTGGTTTAATGGCTAGACTCATTCGATTATATTGTGATAATCTTTCTGCTGTATTGTTTTGTAACAACAATAAGAAGATCACAAGGTTTAAACATTTGGAGGTCAAATATTTAACCATAAAGGAGATTATACAGAAAGCTAATATTGAGGTGGAGCATTTGAGGACTGAGGATATGCTTGCTGATCCTTTGACTAAAGGATTTCGCCCAATCAAATTTTAAGAGATATATATATAGTATGGGCATACTGAAGTTGACAATGTATGTCGAGTGCACTACAAAATTTATCTAACCCTGCATATTGAAAATTTGTAGATATGGTGAGTCAAGATCGTATTCATAAGGAATGTTCGGTTAATTTTTGCAAAGAAAATAATTGATGTAAAAGGAATAAATGGGAGGTTTTGGGTTGATGAAATCAAGAAAATACAATAAAATAAAACTAACGTAATCAATATATCAAAAATAGTTAAAAATGATAAAAGTGATGAATGTATGTAAAACCTAGTTCTTCGGTTTAATCTCGGCCTACGCACATTTTAACATACATCATTGCATTATCGTCTTCACTCCTCTCTTTGAGCTATTGATCGTGAATTAACAAAAAGCTTTGTTAATCTCAGTTTTTCTTAGGTCATATTTAATTAAAATAAGCTCTTTAATTAACCCTAACTATTAGACAACCTATATTAAACTCTTTAGGTTTAATCAGATAGCTGCATTACAAATGAGAAAAATGAATCAATCTAAGCAATAACCACACATGCTTGGATTATTTATCCTATGCTACGTTATCCCTAACGATTTAATATCATTAGTTGCCACATATGACTTCAAGCATGACTGTTAAGTATTGTATTCAAGTTCTATCAATAAGTTTTCATAAAAAATAATCTAATAGAGCATCAAGATCATCTTTACATAATCCCTAATCAATAAACAAAAGATAATGTAAATAATCCAAAAAGAGGGAAAGAACAAGATATATAAAGATGATAAGTCTAAATGCACTCCTCGACATCGACTTCATCTCGGAACTGATGTCCAAAAGTTAACCTTCCATCTTCTCCATTGATCTCTAAGAGATAAACTTTTGTCGTCCCTTTTTTTCTCCTAAAACTTGAAAATGAAGAATGAATTGTTTCTATCATCAACATAATGTATTTATAGCAAAAATTAGGTTTTTGGGTGAGCTGGCAAGAACTCGCACTCGTGACTTATAATGTCATGGCCATGATTAGCCTCCATGGAGGCTTATGACCATGAGCCATGGTTACATGGGCATGACATGGCATGGCCATGCAAGACAAGTCACGAGCGTGACACACATTGCACGCTTATGACACATGTTTGCATAGGAGTGATGTCTTATGACTATGACAAACTCATACATGACCGTAAGTCTCCAATAACCATCCATACTTGATGTTTTCCACATATACTGTTCATCTTATGCATTTTCTTGTCTCCTCTTGCTCTAATCCTTCTTCTTCTTGTTCCATGAAGACAAGTGAGTCTGAATATCAAGAAGATGGCATAAATTGTGTGCTTTCAACTCACTTTAGTGATTATGCTTCGAAATTGTGCCTAAAATCAAATATGAACTAAAGTGAGTGTCTTAAGCATTTTAAAGAATTAATAACAAAGTGTCAAGAATTAAACGTATCAACAATTAAGCACATATCAAGTTCCCCCACATCTAGCTTTTGACCGTCCTTAGGCAAATCATCAAAATCAAAGTCACAAACTAAAACACTTACTCATTTTCCATATTTCCTATGAATGGATAATTATAAGCAAAGATAAATAACTTTCGAAAACCATAATAAGAACTTAACATTCGATGCTTCTACTCATGATCAATTAACATTCATCACCCTTAGGAATTGAGCAATCTAGAGGTAGACTTGGGACAAAATGTGTTTAAATAAGATAGATCCATAGATACACTCAAACACCATTTATGATTATAACATTCCACAACTTTGCATATCATTTCATTTCTCTACCATTAAGAGTCACATGCATAATCATGAATTAAGAGATTTTAAGGTTGTAATGTGGGCAAGGGTAAGGAGAGATGTATTTGGGTAATGTAGCATAAAAGCCATCAAATTTAGTGAATCAAAAGTAGCCATTAATGCAATATTAAGCTCAAAAGCTAACATTCATTCAATAACATCAACTATGATGAATGCAACCACTATGCTTCAAAACTTAAATTCAAGCTCTCACACCATAAAACACATTAAGCATAATCAATTAGAAGGACTTACTCGTAAAATCATTGATAACAATATATTGAAACTCTAAGGAGTGGCCCTTCTAAAATTATATTAACCTCATATGCAACATACTCAAATCACCTATGCAATACAACTTTAGGAGGAGAAACTAATAATTAACCACTTTTCAAAACATATATATTTCCTCCTTGATATTTTTATTCAAACAATTTTTTCTTTTTTTCTTTTTTATTTTTTCTTTTTGTTTTCTTTTTGTTTTTTTTGTAAATAAAAATTGAAAGAAGCTACATCGATTTGGGAATTTCATTGTAAAACATAATAGCATCCCAACAATAATAACCATCCTATAAATATACACACCTCCACACTTATATATATTTTTGTACATCTATAACTATCAACAATTAACAAATGCTCCACTAGCTTTAAGACTTCGATAAGACATTTGGCTCAGTTTAAAGTATATAATGTGATTAGCATAAAAAGAAAGGCTAATAAAGCTCAAGGGGGCTTAATAAAGGATAACTTATAACAATGGGTAGGCTATTTGGTTAATGTAGCTTGTAAAAATAAATAATGCCTAATCATTTTCATGTTCATGCGTGTGATAAAAATGTGGTCTCAAATAGACATTCAAGGCAAATCAGGATGTACATGTCATGAAGGTCATATATAAACAAAATAACAATGAGACTGATACTAATATGTCAGACTAATAAGGCTCAAAATCTCACTGGATTTTGTTTATCACTAGCACTATTCATCTAAAGATAATGCACATTGACGAATCACAAGAGCAAAAGTACATGCTAAAGTTGCCATGATTTTTTTTAGTCAATTCATTCTTACATTATAACTATATAGTCTTAAAAGCAATAGAAAAGGAGAAAATGTCTATTTATTTGTTCAATTTTGAAAATGCCTATGAAGTCATATAAGCAACAATTAAGCTCAAAAACATACATAAAAATTAAGATCCCCACCCCCACAATTAAAACTTACATTGTCCCTAATGTAACATCAAATGCAAGAAATGGAGCATTTAACAAAAATAAAAAATGTAAATAAACAAAAATCAACTTCTATTAGGTTGCCTTTCAAGCAGCGCCATTCTTTATCATCATTAGCTTGACTCCATGTTGCTCAATCTTCACAATGAGGGCTTCCTAACCCTATCACTTTCACATCCTTCACTTAGAATCCTTCAAAGAAGGGTTTTAGCTGATGACCATTGACCTTGAATTTCTAACTCATCTATAAGCTTTCAATTTCAACTGCACCATGCAAAAATAGTAACAACAAAAGGTCTAATCCAACTTGAACGTAATTTACCTAAAAAAAACTTAAGTTGTGAACGATAGAGAAGAAACTTTTGTCCACCAATGAAATTCTTTCTAGCAATCATCTGATCGACGCGTCGTAATGCTAGTCAAAATAAAATAACTAGACTACTACTATAGTAGTGGTAACCTTATGAAATGAAATTAATTGATGTTTAGGAAAAATTGGGGCGAGCGAGGGGGTGTTTGGAATAAGAAAATAAAATAAAATAAACCTAATGAAAACAAATTAAAGAAAACATGCGAAAATGATAAAATTGGGGAATTTGGTAAGGATTCGGTTCTTCCGTTCAATTTCAGCCTACACCCCAATTAAGCATAATTCATTGATTTGTTTTTCTTTTATCTCTCTTAGCAATTATCGGTCGTAGATTAACAATAAGCTTTGTTAATTCCAATTTTTTCTTAAATCCGATTTAATCATGAAGTGCTCGTTAATTAACCCGAGCTATCGGGAAACCTAAAATAAACTCTCTAAGTTTATCCAGACAATCGCTTTATAAATAAGAAAAATAGACTAATCTACATAATAATCACACAAGCTCAAATTATTTAACCTATGTTATGTTATCTCTGATGATTCAGAATCATTAGTTGCTACATATGAATCGAGAATACAACAATTACGTATTGCATTCGATTCTAGCAACAGGTTTTTATGAAAAACGATTCAATAGAGCATTAAAATCATCATCAATCAAATACCCAATCAATCCAAACAAGAAAACATAATCAACTTCTAATGAGAGAAAAAAACAACAAAACAATAAAAAAATACTCTACTCAGGTCATCGGCATCAATATCACCTCCAAACTGGTTTCAAAAATTTAGCCTTCCATAGGTCTCCCAAGAAAATGCTTCAACCCTATGAAAACTACCCCAACTAAAACCCTATTCGGTTCTTCACACACTACCGCAAGCTTCTCTTTCTCTTCACTATTCATCGATTTGACAATTAAAGTTTATGGTACATCTCACTATTCACACTTCACCCCTCCGCAACTCTCTTCTCTTCTTTTCTACTTATGCCACTCTTTGTTTATGTCTCCCTCTTCTCTATTTCTATCCCCCACTCTCTACTGTAGTAGATGTGAAAATGTAAGTTACTGGTCCATGCTCGCTGTTCATGTTTTCACTTAACCCTTGCGGCTCTCTTCTATGCGTTTCATGCATGGAACTCCTCTCCTCAAAAGCTGATAGTGACGCCGTATTGCTGGATTTTTAAAAGCCAACTGAGCTGCATTTTAAAGCAAGAAGGACCTCCAAAGATTCTGTTGTTTGGTGTTGACAACACCTCGTAATGCTAGTCAACATAGAATAACTAGACTACTACTGCAACAGTGGTGAGTCTAGGTCGATCCCACAGAGAGTGTGTGTAAAGTTTATGAAATGAAATTAATTGGTGTTTAGGTTTAACATGGGGGTTTTGGATTTTGAAATAAGAAAATAAAATGAAACCAGACTAATAAAGACAAATTAAACAAACAAGCAAAAAATGATAAAAATGGGAAATTCGGTGGGGACCTGATTATCCTTAATGATTACGAATCATTAGTCTCTACACATGAATTTCAACATAAAAATTAAGAATTATCTCGAAATTCTAACAATGGGTATGCAATTAAATGATTCAATGAAAGCATTAAAATCATCTTTTCACAATCCCAATGGGTTCATACACAAATAACCAAACAATAACGAAAATCTGATTATCCATATAAAAAACTCGAATCAATTAACATAGGATAACATATTCAATTTCTAATGAGAGAAAAAAAATAATAAAAAAAAGAAAATATACTTAATCTAGGTTGTCAGCGTCAATGTCACCTCCGAACCAGTGTTAGGATGCTTAGCCCTTTATAGTTCTCTTTATGAAAAATGCTTCAGCCCCCATTAATATCCCTACCGAAAACTCTATCTACTCTCTTCTCACTGCCACAAGCTGTTATTCCTATCTACTGTTTACGATGGGAAAATTAAACATCTTGGACCATCCTACTATTGTAGTGCCCCGTTACCATGGGGTACGTACCAGAACACCCTGAGGACATTCCAGTGCATAACCTATGATAATGGTCCGCTACGTTCAATCACAACATTCACTTAATATGGAATCATCATTTTTTTTCTTTATAAGGCATCATCAAGAAAGTCACAATATTTAAAACCAAAATCTTCCCCTTTTCATTTCATAAATCTGAATGTAATATATTGTAGCTTTCGAATAACTGCATATGTACATCATCATAACCTATTACAAAATAAGCTATATGAAAGAGGAAATACAAAAAAAGATCTATCTAATCTTCCAATCACAGCTGACCGACCTGTGAGCCATTTTCTTCACAAAAGTACAAGAATTACGCTTCTTGTATGGTCTCTCAATAGCAAAAGCCCTCCCTTGGTCCTGAAATGTCAACGTGTAATTTTGGGTGAGTTTGCGAACTCAGTTGAGGTAACCATCATTGATGGTTCACTCAATTCATGCAACACATCAAACATGTAGACATAATTCACATCTTTTCATTTTTTCATAAAGCATCACATATCACTTTCGAGACAATTATACCGAACATTTCATTAATACAAAACTACTCATATCAATTGTAAATGCAATGCATATGATTCAATTTCATTTGTTTCTTTGTTGTGACCAAGTGCCTTTTTACTAGCTCATATCCCTTTGTGGATATCGAGATGTATCAATTAATTTCCCATATCCCTTAGTGGATACTAAGTACATGCACAACTGAGCAAAGGCTCTTATCACGTTCTAAGCTTTAACCTCTTTTACTGGCGACTCTGGTCACAACTGCCATTATCTTTCATGCATTCACATAATGAAATGCATCATACATATCCAATAATTATGCTCATTTAGTCACATTCGCATTCTTTATTATTCACATTTGTCATCGAACTTTTAGACTAACATTTAAAATTAAATTTGAGAACAAATAGTCAGTCACATTCACATTCAAGTAGTACTTCCAATACAGACCCGAATATAGAACTCCTCGGACAATCAATTGTCTGGAAGCAACATAATTAATTTCACATTCATAAGATAATTCAAACATAATATAACGTAAACAATTAATTGAGTGAGACTGTCTAAGTTACTCACAGGTTGTTCCTGAAACTAATGCCTAGAAGTATAAGTGTTTATTAATGCACATGTATGTATATGATTATAATTTGGCACAATTATAAGTGTTTATTAATGCACATGTATGTATAAGAAGTATGCACAATGCATGTTCATGAAAATCCTAGGTATTGCTCTATTATTCTTTTCATGTAAACATTCATATATCCAAACTCACATAAGTATCATTTATACTTATGGTTATTCCTCAATAAAACCATAAAAAAATTCATAATTCCTTGGTGAATTCAGATTTTTCTCATAACAACTTTAAGGTCAACATTCCGTGTTATTTTTTACTAAGAAAATGAAGTAATTTGATAATCTTTCTTCTACAAAATTGTTCTCCTATCTCTTAAGTTTCTAATGACACCAAGATCATTGAATTTGGTTTAGTATTCTATGAGTTAAGCTCAAAATACTACAGACTGAGCACATTTCAAACTTTGGCTTGTACATGATCATGCTGTCAAATTGTACAACTTCCCTCTCAATTCCCACATTCAAAAATTCTGAACTTTATATCATTTGAAAGATAAGGGAATAAAATACAACTTTTGTGAAGAAACATTTGTCTAATTCTGCATCTATCAATACATTGTATTCAATATCAACAAGACATGATTTCTGTCTTGGGTAATCCTACAACCTCAATCGAAACTCAATTTCAAGCCAGATTTTGAAATTTTTAGCGATAGAATTAAAATTTCTTCAGAAAAATTGTATCCCTATGTCTCTAGTTTACTCCAAATGAAAAATCATCCCATTCAGATAACTACAGAACAAGTTAGGGCTAAAGCACAAAAGCATAATCAGTGGATATGTTACAACTACATTTTCTAGCATACATCTTCCAATTTACTGCACCCAGTTCTCGACTTCATGTCAAATTTTGAGAATCTTAATGATATAATTCAAATTTTTTATCTTCATGAAAAATAACCATATGTCTCTAGTTTAATCCAGATCAAGAATCGTCTCATTTGGATAACTACAAAACAAGTTATGACTAAAAGACAGAAGCTTAATAAATGGAAATGTTATAACTACCATTTTCCAGCACCCTCTTCATCACCATTTAGTGTCTTAATCCTTCCTTCAAGAAACTCATAAATACCAATAATATATTAAAATAGAACATACATCTATTTATTTCAACATCAACATTACACATATCTCAACTCCTTTATCATGATCATTAAACACTAAACTATCATCATAAATGCTTCATTAAACACCAACCCATGAAGATCAACTTGTAACTTACTTGATTTATCTTCAAATCCTTCAAAAACACACCAACCCTAGCTTTCCAATGTCTCTCACAACCATCATCATTCTAGGGTGGATTTGGCTAGGTCTTTTGTGAGAAATGAAGAAGAGACAAGAAGATGAGGGTAGCAAAGAAAGGTAAGAATAATGTTCACTTTGATGTAGAGATGAAGAGAGTGCCGTGGGGATGAGAACAAAATGAAGAAGATGAAGAGTGATTAAGAAAAATAAGAGAAGAAGAAACAAAATACAAAGCAATTAAATGATCTTCCAATCAATAAAGCAATTGTGGGTTTTAAGACATGGCTTGGCAAGTGACATTTGTCACTTGCCACATGTCAACTCCTTATAGGTTCACTTAGGTTCTCTCATTTAATTTGTCCAATCAACTCCAATTTCTACTCCAATTATCTCCAAATTTCAATGACATATGTCATTAAACCCAAATGTCATTTATAAAAATTTTCAATGTCATTTGACTCTTAATTCTATTGCTATTTATCAATTGTCTTGCCACTTGGCACTTTTTCTAGTCCAAAACTTTCCTAAAATTTTAGAAATTTTACTGAAATTCACCAAAAATTCTAAATCACTAAATACACTCTCCAAATCAATTTTCAAAATATAAAAACCAAAATTCTCAATTAAAATTACCTTTCACATATATAAATGAATTATACCTCGAAATTGACAATGAATGCATGTACAATTATTTTCATGTGCAAAAAATTCAATATTCACATGTAGGTGCATATCATATAATGCATGAGCATGAAATGCATTTTCTAATTTCTTAATAATCTATCATATTTACTATTCTAGCCTTAATATAGGTAACAGGATGTTACAACTATTCACCTGAGTTTCACGTTACTCATATAGCTCTCTCTTCTATTAATTACTCATGCCACTCTCTCCACTACTTATGCCACTCTCTACTATTCATTAATTAATGCAATGAACCAAGCTATTGTACAAGCTTCTTTCCTTTTTGGTTCTGCCGCAGCCCTCTTCCCCTCACTGTGATTTGATTTGATGAATTAAGTTCATGGTTTTTAGTCCACCATCACTGTTCATCTCACTTTTACTCCTCTTCTGTAGCTCTGCATTTTTATGCTCTTTTGTACATTTTGTTCTTCTTCCTTAGTTGTGTGTCATCGTTCCTTCCTCCTATTGCATCCAACGATGTCGTTTCTCCTTCGGCTGTGTGCTACTCTCGCATGAAATGTTTGCGTGTGTCCACAAATCATTCATTTTTTTTTCGTTTTAATTATTGGCCAAACATCTGCGTTTTGTTTCATCTGCTGCTTTATCATTTGAATGTTTTTCTTGCTCGTCCAAATGCTGGCATTTTCTTCATAGACTGCTACCATTTTTCATTTTAGCTGCTATGTTGTTTTATTTGATGACTTCTTGGTTGTCTTCTTTTGTGTTTTCTTTCTTTCTTTTTTTTCTTGTCTTTAATTTTCTTCTTCTTGCTCTATGAAGACAAGTGACAATTAATCTTCAGAAAATAGCCCAAATATAGTGCTTTTGACTCACTTTAATTTCTTTGCTTCCAAATTGTACCTAAAATCATATATGAATTAAATTGAATATCTTAAGCAATTTCATGTCATTAATCACTAAGTATAAAGGATTAAATGTATCAACAATTAAACATATATTAGGTGTGCAAGGAAAGCTCCATGGACTACTGTTTTGGACAGGTTTTTGGCACACCATTAAACACATTTAGTTGTCATTTTGGATAACCTCTTTTATGCTTCTCCAATTTTTCACTTTGTTGGCTGCATTATGGATAACCTTCCTAGCTCCTAATTGCTTCAAAACTTCATGCTTTAATTTTGTATTTGTATTCCATCATTAAATCTACATGTAAAATCAATAGGAACATAAAATGGGCAATTAAACACAAAAATTAGGAATGAATTCAAATGAAATAACATATTAAAATATAGAAAAATCCATTCACATCATCATCTTATCGTGAAACAACTTTGTCTTTTCCTTCTAAATTTTTGCCTTCTTGTAAGAGTCAAGTTCAAACTCTTTTAAGTATTGCACTTGTAATTTCCTTTGTTCACCCACTTCATCCATCTTTATATTGCATTGCTTGACTACTCTAAAAGGTTTGTGCTTAATTTCTATTGGAAGATGACCTATGGATACATGTCAATCGGTATCATGTATGTTGTCTTATATGCCCAAAGAGCATCATCAAGTCATTGACTCTAATCTTTACAATTTAGGCTCACCATCTTCTCAAAAATTGACTTGATTTCTCTATTTGACACTTCTACTTTCCCATTTGTCTATGGATGGTAGGTTGTGGATACCTTGTGAGTGACATGGTAGTTTTTCAAAAGATTTTGCGCCACTCGATTGCAAAAATGAGTACCCCTGTCGCTAATCAATACTAGTGGTGTTCCAAACCTAGCAAAAATGTTAGACTTGACAATTTTGCAACAACTTTAGAATCGTTAGTCCTGGTGGCTTTAGCTTCCACTTATTTAGAAACATAATCCAAAGCCAACAAAATACAAACAAAACCAAAAGAGGAAGGAAATGCTCCTATAAATCGATGCCCTATACATCAAAAATTTCACATGAAAGGAATGGAGATAAAGGAATTTGATCTCTATGGGATAAATTACCTTATTTTTGGCATTGTTCACATGCTTTGCAGAACATATAGGAATCTCGAAATATATTTTTCCAATAAAAACCACACTTAAATATTGTCCTAGTAGTTTTCTTAGGCCCAAAATAATTACCACAAACATATGAATGACAAAATTTTACAATAGATTCACATTTATGTTCAGGCACATATCTCTTAATCACTTGGTTAGAACAATAATTCCACAATTGAGGATCATCCTAAATATAATATTTTGAATCACTCTTTATTCTATTTTTTCTAGCACTATTCAAATCATTAGGTATTTCATGGTTCACTAGATAATTCACAATATTAGCATACCATGGTACCTTATCTTGAAGAGTAAGTAGTTACTCACCTAAAAACATCTCTTGGAATAGTATTGAATCCTCCTCCTTCACAACTTGACTTAAGTTATCCTTGACTAAATTCTCCAAATCGAACTCTTAGAGCAAGAGAATCTATTAAATGAGCCTTGACTTCGCTTCCTTCTTCGATAAAAGATACCTTGATTGTGCATGATCAGAATATATAATCACTACAGAACTGAGCAAATAAGATCTAAATTTATCTAAAGCAAACACAATAGCTAAAGCTCCTTTTTGTGGTGGAGTAGATGCATTGTGCTATATTGAGTGTTCAAAAAGCATAGTAAATGGCATGACTCATCTTGCGACATTTTTTACAAAGGACAACACCCATAGAAAAATTGCTCACATCACATATAATCTCAAATGGTTGACTTCAATTAGGTGTTTGAATGTTTGGTGTCAAAGTTAAAAGTTTTTTCAACTTATCAAATGCTTCCTTACATCCCTCATCAAAATCAAAAGGCACATCTTTTTGTAAAAAATGAAAGAGATTTGTTAAGATCTTACTGAAGTCTTTCATAAACCTGTGATAAAAACCTGTATATCCAAGAAAAGAATGAACCTCCTATACATTTGTGGGGTAGGGTAAGTTTCGCACAATTTGTACCTTATCTTTATCAACCTCAATTCCTCTAAATGAGATTACATATCCCAAAAATAATCATTGTTCAATCATAAAATGACATTTTTTAGAATTTAGAACAAGATTAGTTTTAATGCATCATTCAAGTACACAATTCAGATTATCCAAGCATGCATTAACCCGATAGACAATACATCCATAAAGACCTTAATAATGTGCTCAACACACTCAGAGAAAATACTTACCATGCATCTTTGAAAGGTGGCTGGGGCATTGCAAAGTCCAAACGACATCCTTTTGTAAGCAAATGTACTAAATGGGCATGTGAAGGTTGTTTTCTCCTGATCCTCCATAGCAATCACAATTTGGTTATAACCTAAATACCTATTAAGAAAACAGTAGTGAGATCATCCTACAAGTCGTTCATGATCATTAAATGGGAGTGGAAAGTGATCCTTGCATGTAGCAGCATTTAACTTCCTGTAATCGATGCATAATCACCATCCATTTTGAATTCTCGCAAGGACAAACTCATTTTTGTCATTTTTCACCATTGTAATCATAGTCTTCTTTGGTGTCACTTAGACTAGACTCACCCATTTACCGTCCGAAATTGGATAGATTATACCAAATCAAGCAAGTTCAAGATCTCCACCTTTACCACTTCCATTATCGAAGGATTCAATCTTCTTTGTGATTCTCATGATGGTTTTGGTCCTTCTTCCAAAAGAATTCAGTGCATGCATATCAAAGGGCTAATACCCTTAATGTCAGCTATGGTCCACCCTATAGCTATGATGTGCTATTTAAGCAATTGAATGAGCTTTTCCTCTTAAATCTTGGTTTGATTCCTTACTATGATTACTAAAAGTGTTTCTCCTTCTCCCAAAAGCATATATTTCAAGTGCTCCGGTAATTGCTTTAGTTCAATTAAACTTTCCTATTTGTAAGGTTATACGCACTAAATTTACTATTTTTTAACCTTGGTAAATTCCGCAAGCACACGGGTTGTTCGCATAGTACCTACAGTATCGATCCCACGAGGAAGGCTAACTAGTACTAAATATAAGGTCGGCCTAAACTGCAATGATTCTAAACAATTAACTAATATAGAAATTAAATCAATCAATAATCAAATATGAGAATTTAAAGTGCAGAAAAGTCACAAAATAACAACTCACACAACAATCTGAAATCAACCTAGAAATAGCCAAGTGAGAGAAAGGGGGATTTAATTTAAAACTAAAGAAAATCTATCCAATTATGTAATTTATGATTCAACGAACCTAGACGATCCTAGGGTGAATTTCTCTCTCTCGAGTTATAATTTTTAACCCTAATTGATGATCCCTAATTTAAATTATAGAATCGCGATCTCTCGATTCGCGATTGACCCAAAACCTAAATTAGTTCTAAGTTGTCCAAAAACCTACCGGGAATCTATGACATATCTCTCGTTACACGACTCTACCGATTTGATTCAATTCTCTACCTATCGATTCACCTAACTTTCGTTAGCCTAAATCGATGATTTTTACCTAGCTCACCCTCTCAATTTATCTCCAAGTTATTAAGAACAGAATTTCAATCATAATTAAATCGAAAGAAAATACAATCGAATAAACTTTATTAATCTTCAGAACTAAAAAACCCAAAGGTGAGTATAGACAATAAATTAACACTCGTCAATATTATTTCCAATGAATATCCCAATTTTATACATCCATAAAATCGAAATATAAATAAGAAATACTGTCGGAGCGAATCTCGGAGACAGCGATTACGGGAAGCCACCTGTTCCGGGAAGTACTTTATGTCAAACTTATCTCTGTGTCTCTCTTCCTTCGTCTCCTTCCTCAATCTCTTGATCTCTCTCTAAGAAGTACAATGCTCTCTTGTGCGACTTTCTAGGCTCTCTAAAGACTCCTGGTGGCTATCACATCTTGTTCTACTTATTCTGAGGAAGCCCTAGGTCGAAGTCGGGGTCAAAAGGGTCCATAAAATCTCAGGAAATTTAATTTTTTCTGTCAACCCGATCGTGGCATGTTGTTTAACCTTTCTGTCACGATTGTGGCCTAATGTGCACGATCGTGGCCTGCCATACATGATCGTGGCCTATGGATTTGGGCCAAAACTCCTCAAATCTTCATCGTTCTTCCCTATTTACCCTAAAACACTAACAAACACATCACGACACCTAAAAAATATAACATTTAATCTTAAAGACTTAACCTAACCCATAAGAACACTAAAACACACAAACTAACATAATTACACCCTAAATGCACACACACCACTTAAATTCACACTAAATAAATAGCAAATTCAACCCTAAAACACATGCAATTATACAACTATCAACATCCCTATATTAAACGTTTGCTTGTCCTCAAGCAAACAAAACAACAAAACACATAAAAACAAATAATACATTATGCAATAATGAGGCAATGGCTCTGACTTCATGAAATAAATTTAATCTAGAACACAATCATTCAATTATGTCAAACCATTAACGAACAAAATATTTGTTTATAGGCTTGAACTAAATATACAACTTAATCGAGACCTAAGTGTTAACTTATTTACCCTTTTTAATTGTACACACACATTAATACTTTTTTCAGTCCCTCAGACTTTGTAACTATTCTTAAGTACATTTTTCATAAAAATTCAAGCTTATTACAAGTTTGTTAGGTTTTTATTAGAAAACATTTTTATTACCTAGACTTAGTCTTTTACTCGGAGGAAAACATTTGTGATGAATATCGATCCGATTACTCAACTAAGTCATTTTATTAAACAACTTGGTTGAAATGTCATTATACCCTTTTTATATGAAGGCACACATTTGTGATGCGTGTCGATCCGGTTACTCAGCTATATCACATTTTCAACTAGCTATTAGCTCTATTCATAACCTAAAGGTCAGCGGAATAGTGATTTACTAAACAAAACATTATATTTTTATTATTATTACCTTGTTTCTTTTGGCTATTCATTTTCATGAAAAAAAATGCTAGTTAAGCTACTTAACCTAAAAGACCTCAAATTATGAATGAATGTGACAATCTAGAGGGTTCTAAATTTACACTAAGTCCTGATTAGGCTGTATATTCATCCAAAGGTCCCCTAATTCATTAATTTCGTAGGTTAATGATCGTTCAAAACCTAATAGACTATGTCCAAAATTAAATAAATTTCACTCAATCTAAGCCATTAACACATTCACACACTTCACATAATGTGACCTAATCATACAGTATGCAAAATCACATTCAAAATAAAACACACAATCCCTCCCCACACTTGAACAACACATTGTCCTCAATATGAGAAGGAAGTACACACAAACACATAAACAAAGGGTAAAGACAAAAATTAAAGTAACAAAGAACAAATAATGTGGGAAAGAAAAATTAATTTGGGTTAGACAAAAATCTCGAGGGGATGGAGGTGGTGACAGTGTCGAAGGTAAGAGTTTGCATGCCTCGCTCACATTTTATTGAAACCTAATCTAACTATCCCTAACTTTTTCAAAAAAAAATCTAAAATTGCTAGTTTAGGGTCCTTACCTTGACCTTTCGTTTAGGAAGGCATTTTCAATTATTCAAAGACAAGGAAATCACTTCCTTATCTTTTTGAATTGTTCCTCCAAGATACAGCTTACACCAATGCCTATTAACCTTAAAAGTCTCCTTGTTAGCGTTTTCCAATTTGAGAGCTTCATGATTAAAGACTTGAATAACCGTAAATGGTCCAATCCATCTAAACTTTAACTTTCTTAGAAATAGCCTCAACTGGGAATTATATAGTAGAACAATGTCTCCTACTTTGAATTCCTTTTGCTTGAGATGAGCATCGTGCTATTTCTTAACTTTTTCCTTGTAAAGTTTGACGTTTTCATAAGCATTGAAACAAAATTCTTCAAGCTTGTCTAGTCGTAGAAGTCTTTTTTCATCAGCTTGCTTCCAGTTGAAATTTAATGCTTTAATCGCCTAGTATGCTCTATGTTCTAATTCAACCGACAAATGACAAGCTTTCCCGTACATGAATCTATAAGGAGTTGTTGTGATGGGTGTTTTAAAAACTATCTTATAGGCCCGTAAAGCATCATCTAACTTAGCTACCCAATCCTTTCGAGAATTGTTCACTATCTTCTCCAGGATTCGTTTTAGCTCTCGATTAACAACTTCCACTTAGCCACTAGTCCGCGGATGGTAAGGTCTAACAACTTGGTGGTACAATTCGTATCTTTTTAGGAGAGTTTCAAAAGATCTGTTACAAAAATGTACGCCTCCATCACTTACTATTGTACGTGGCACTCCAAACCAGTTAAATAGCCATTTAATGAACTTTTGTAAAACCTTCCCATCATTGGTTGTAGATGCTATCGCTTCACCCAACGCGAAACATAATCAACTCCTACCAGAATGTACATATTCCTCATTGACGATGGGAATGGACCCATAAAATCAATGCTGCAGACGTCAAAGACCTCTACCTCTTGAATGTTCAATAACGACATTTCATCCTTTTTGAAGTTGTTATCTATCCTCTGACATCGATTGCATTGTGCCACGTAGATCTGTGCATCCTTAAACAACTGTGGCCAGTAAAATCCACTCTCTAATATTCGAGCTGACATTTTGTTGGCCCCATAATGCCTAGCATACTGCCCTTATGACATTATTTAAGAATTTCTAACATTTCCTCGTTTAGAACACAAAGTCGCATTAATCTATCTGCACAGACTCTATATAAGGTTGGCTTATCCCATATATATTGATTACAGTCATGCAAAAATTTCTTCCTCTGTTGGTACGAGAGATCTTAATGAAATTTACCACTGGCAATATAGTTAGCGATATTTGCAAACTATGGAGTAGTTAAGCTCTCGAGTAACATTAGAGTTTCATCGGGGAAATTTTTGTTAATGTCTTTACTTGGCTTGCATTCCCCTCCCACAAGTCTGGATAAGTGGTCTGCAACCACATTTTCTGCTCCCTTTTTATCTCTCACCTCCAAATCAAATTCTTACAAAAGTAGAACCTATCTAATGAGCCTTGATTTTGCGTCCTTCTTGTTGAAAAGGTATTTTAGTGTCACGTGATCGGTGAATACAATTACCTTTGAACCCAAAAGGTATTGTCGAAACTTATCACACACGTACACCACTGTGAGTAACTCCTTTTTTATAATGGTGTTGTTCAGTTAGGGTCCTACAAGAGTTTTATTGTCATAGTGGATTACATACAATTTTTATCTTTCCTCTGGCCCAATACGCAACCTATGGCTTGGTCACTCGCATCACACATAACTTCGAATGGAACTGTCCAGTCTAGTGGTGATAGAATTGGTGCTGATATTAATACCTTTTTAAAGTTTTGAATGCAGAAATACACTTATCATCAAACACGAAGGGCACATCCTTAACTAAGAGGTTGATCAAAGGTCATGCAATTTGCAAAAAATCCTTGATGAATCGTCGATCAAATCCTATATGGTCTAAAAATCCTCATACTCCTTTGACATTGCTTGGGGTGGAAGTTTTTCTATTACCTCTATTTTCGCTTTGTCAACTTCGAATCCTTGATGTGAAATCTTATATCCAAGGACAATCCCTTTTTACAACATGAAGTGATATTTCTACCAATTCAACAATAAGTGTGATTCTTTACATCTTTGAAGAACTTTATCCAAATTAGTTAGACATGAATCAAAAGAATCTCTAAAAACTGAAAAGTCATCCATGAACACCTCCATTATGTCCTCTATCATATTAGCGAATATTGACATCATGCACCTCTGAAATGTTGTTGGAGTGTTGCAAAGTTCAAAAGACATCCGTCTATATGCGAAGGTTCCATAGGGACAAGTGAATGCGATTTTCTCATGATCATCAGGGTAGATGAAAATTTGATTATAGCCCGAATATCCATCTAAGAAGCATTAAAATGAATGGCCTACTACCCTTTCTATCATTTGGTCTATAAATGGGAGAGGGAAGTGATCTTTCTTAGTCACTGAGTTAAGTTTACGATAATCTATACATACTCTCCACCTCATGATTGTTCTGATTGAAATTACTTCTCCACTGTCACTCTTAATCACCATCATTCCTCCCTTCTTGGGTATGCATTGCACTGGGCTGATCTGTTCACTGTCAGAGATGGGATAAATTATCCCTTCATCTAGGAGTTTTATGATATCCTTCTTGACCACCTCCTTCATATTAGGGTTTAGTCTCTGTTGATCGTCTCACACTGTTCTACATCCTTCCTCTAAGTTTATTCAGTGCATGCAGACATTCAGACTTATTCCTCGAATATTAGCAATCTGTTATCCAATGGCTTTCATTCGTTTCCTCACAACTTCCACCACCTTACTTTCTTGTTTTTCGCTTAATTGGTTGGAAATTATTATAGGTATACTTTGACCTTCACCAAGAAAGGTGTACCTGAGGTGTGTAGGTAAAGGCTTGAGCTCTAATTTTGGAGGTTTCTCTAAAGATGATGGTGTGGGTGCTTCGGTTTGAACCAATTTGTCTTGATGTACTGGAACATCTGCCTCCTCCATCTCATCATCTTCTTTAGATTTAGAAATTTGGTGTTCATTGTTAGCTTCTGTTTCCAGTGATTGCACTTCTGCTATGCAGCTCTCAACTTGTTCTCACAAACTTTAATCTATAATTTCAACTCTCATGCATGCGCTACTCGTTGTTGGATTCTCTAAGGCCTTATTCATGTTGAATTCAACCTAATCTTCACCTATTCGAAGTACCAATTTACCTTCATGAACATCAATTATGGCCTTTCCAGTGTTCATAAGTGGTCGAACTAAGATAAGTGGACAATTTTTATCCTCTTTAAAATCCAGAAACATAAAATCCACAAGAATAATGAATTTATCTACTCGTATCAAAACATCTTCCACTATTCCCAACGAACTTTTAATGGATTGATCAGCCAATTGAATTAACATTCATGTAGGCTTAATCTCTCCAAGCCCCAACTTCCAGAATATTAATAAAGGTATAAGATTAATGCTAGCTCCCAGATCACACAAACACTTCGTAAATTCTAGTTCACCAACCACACATGGTATTGTAAAACTTCTTGGATCTTTTTAATTTTGAAGACATTTGGCTGGTGACTATAGAGCTACAAGTACCAGTTAGGTTTACCATTTGATTATCGTCCCAAGTACACTTCTTTGATAAAATGTCCTTTAAAATTTTGGCGTATTTAGGCATATGTTCTAATGCCTCAACAAATGAGAGATTTATCTATAGTGTCCTTAGCTTCTCAACAAACTTTGCAAATTGATCGTCCAACTTCTTCTTTTGTAATTGTTAAGGGAGAGGGATCTTGGGATGGTACGGTAAAGGTGCAATATAAGGCAGATACTCACTTATATCCACTTCCTTCTCCTTTTCTTAATCTTTCTCGATTGGCTTGATTGGCTCCTCTATTGTTCTTATGGGTGGTTCAATTTCCTTTCCATTTCGAAGTGTGATAGCCTTTAATTGCTCCTTTGATTTTGTTCCTAAAGTGTTAGGAACATTTCCAAGAGTCCACATAGGAAAGGTATTTGTTAGTTGATTCACTTGGGCCTCTAGATTGTGAATGGAAAATGCATGACTCTTAGTGACTTGCTCAAATTTATCTTCCAACTTCTTTTGTGCATTATCTAAAGTTCCAAGCTTATCTAGAATTTTGTCCAACTTGGCTTCCAATGAGCTTGCTTTATCTTACTGGAAATTTGATTGCCGTTGAGTCCTAAACTTCCCTCCATTATTATTGTTTGACTAGGAAAAGTTGGGTGATTCTTCCACCCAGAATTATATGTGTTTGAGTAGGGATTATTACCCCCTTCTTATCTAAACTGCACCCCTATATAATTCACTTACTCCTAGTTATCCTCTCCCATCAGGTAGCAGTCCACAGTATCATGATCTACTTGACCACATAACTCACACTTCGCTTGCATGGCCTTAACCGGAGTGGAAGATGACGCCTTCATATTGCTGAGTTGTCGTGTCAGATTATTAATCTTAGCTTACATCTTCGTCATCTAATCGATTGCCATAACTCCCTTATGCTCTCTAAAGGTAGTAGGTTGCCTGCTTATTTCACTCACCCATAAACAGCTATTGCTCACCATCTCTTCAATTAACTCCTCTGCTTCATCAATCGTCTTACACATCAAAGATCCTCCTGACGCTGCATCGATTATGCCTCTGGTAGGTGGGTTACTCTATTGTAGAATGTCTGTAGGAGGAATTCCTTCGGTAGGTTGTAGTGTGGGCATCTCCTTTGTAGGTCTTTATAACGCTCTCATGATTAATAAATCGAATCCATATCATCTTGTTAGAAATTAGTAATTTCCTTTAAGATCTTTGTGGTCTTTGTTACAGGGAAGTACTTATCCAGAAAAGCATGCACAAGCTACTCCCACGTTGTGATATTAACAAGGCTCAATGAGTGGTAGCAAGCCTTTACTCTGTCCCTAAGTATAAAAGGGAAAAACCTAATCTTAACAACATCCTCCGACATCTGGTGATACCGGAAAGTATCACAGATCTCGAGAAAACTAACAATGTGTACGCTCGAATCTTCATTCGCCAATCTATAAAATTGGACGTTCTGCTGAAGCATATTTAGGAGGGTTGGCTTAATTTCTAATAAGACCACTTGAACAGGCAATCTAACCACTCCTTAGTTTGCTGGGTTAAAACGTGGTCTCATGAAGTCCATAAGGGTCCTCTGTTGTTGCCTTCCAGGGTTAACTTCCTGATTTATATTTCTTTAAAATTCCTCGGCCATTTGTGATTTCTCAATCTCTTCTTCTCCCTCTTGCTGAGCTTTCCTCAAGGTTCGTTCTAATCACGTTATATCTAAATCTATTGTTTTAGCTACCCGACTCGAACCTTTATTGACTCTTATACTCATAGAAGAGCATGATTCTGAAATAAAACTAAAATAAAAACAAGAAAATCAAATCTAAGCTAACACCTTAAACTATAGACTAAATGTCACCTTCCCTGACAAAGGTGTCAAAAACTTGTTCGCAAGGTTATACGCGCTAAGTTTTACTATTCTTTTAACCATGGTAAATTTTGCAAGTGCACAGGTCATTTGCATAGTACCTAAGGTAACGATCCCACGAGGAAAGCTAACTAGTCCTAAATTTAAGGTTAGCCTAAACTATAATGATTCTAAACAATTAACTAATGTAGAAATTAAATCAATCAATAATCAAATATGAGAATTTAAAGTGTAGAAAAGTCATAAAATAGCAACTCACACAACAATCCGAAATCAACCTAGAAATAGCCAAGTGAGAGAAAGGGGGATTTAATTCGAAACTAAAGAAAATCTATCCAATTATGTAATTTTCGATTCAACGGGCCTAGATGATCTTAAGGTGAATTATTCTCTCTCGAATTATAATTCTTAACTCTAATTGATGATCCCTAATTTAAATTATAGAATCGCGATCTATCTATTCGCTATTGACCCAAAACCTAAATTAGTTCTAAGTTGTCCAAAAACTTACCGGAAATCTATGCTCGATCTCTCGTTACACGACTCTACTGGTTTGATTAAATTATTTACCTATTGATTCATCTAACTCTCGTTAGCCCAAATCAATGATTTTTACCTAGCTCACCCTCTCAGTTTATCGCCAAGTTATTAAAAACAGAATTTGAATCACAATTAAGTTGAAAGAAAACACAATTAAATAAACTTTTTTAATCTCAAGAACTAAAAAACTCGAAGGTGAGTATAAACAGTAAATCAACACTTAATAACAATATTTCTAATGAATATCCCAATTTCATACATCTATAAAATCGAAATAAAAATAAGAAATACTGTTAGAGCAGATCTTGGAAGCAGTGACTATGGGAAACCATCTGTTTCATGAAGTACTTTGCATTAAAATTATCTCCATGTCTATCTTCCTTCGTCTCCTTCCTCAATCTCTTGATCTCTCTCTGGGTTTTTCTCAGAATTGATGGAATGATGCTCTCTTGCGTGACTCTCTAGGCTCTCCAAAGACTCCTGGTAGCTATCACATCATGTTTTATTTATTTTTTGGAAACCTTAGGTCGAAGTCAGGGCCCGATGTAGGGCACGATCGTGGCCCTGACTATGACAGTCGTGGCCTACTGTTTAACCTTTCTATCACGATCGTGGCCTAATGTGCACAATCGTGGCTTGACTTGACGCTCTCTGTCATGATCGTGGCTTGCCATGCACGATCGTGGCCTATGGCTTTGGGCTGAAACTCTTCGAATCTTCGTCATTCTTCCCCGTTTACCCCAAAACACTAATAAACGCATCATGGCACCTCAAAAATACAACATTTAAGCTCAAAGACTTAATATAACCCATAAAAACACTAAAACACACAAACTAACATAATTACACCCTAAATGCACACACATCACTCAAATTCACACTAAATAAATAACAAATTCAACCCTAAAACACATGCAATTACACAACTATCATTGCCTGCATAATTGAAGGTAGAGATTTTGTATGAGATATTGGTATTTCAATATTTGGAAACATAAACATTTTTGGCATCGGTTGCATTGATTATAATGTTATTATAATTTTTTCCATCTCATCTATAATGAATAAGTAAAAATTTTGCAAAATGTTTTCTTGTAAACTCATGCAAAGAATGACTTCTAACTTATCTTTACCTTCCATATCAAAAACTTCTTAAGACAAGCAATCAATGACATCAATTGATAAAACAAAATGAACTTCACTAGGATACCTCATTGTTTAAAAAATATTAAAGCGAGCAATTTCACCATCGAACTCCATAGTCAATGTTCCTACATCCACGCCAATCTTTGTCTTTAATGTCTTCAAAAATGGTCGACCCAGAAGGATTGGTACAGAATTAGATGAAGGTTCTCCTTCTATGTTCAACATATAAAAATCAACTGAGAAAACCAATTCGTTAACTTGAACTAAAACATCCTCTACAACCCCTTCAGGATAAGCGATAGATCTATTAGCCAATTGAATTATAACATGCATTTCTTTCAAAAATCCCAAATTCAACAAAGTGTAAATGGAATATGGCATGACATTAATTGAAGATCTTAGATCTAACATTGCTTTTTTCAAATCTAGCATGACCTATTTTGTAAGGAATTGTAAACGTACCTAGATGCTTATACTTTGGGGGAAACTTTCTTTGAATGACCGCAGACACATTTTATGCCACGCGCACTATCTCCTCTCCTCTCAATTTCTTTTTGACGTGCATAATTCCTTGAGGAACTTGGCATGTCGTGGAACTTTCTTTATGAAATTAATTAGAGGTATGTTCACCTCTAACTTTTTGAACATTTCCAAAATCTCTTTATCTTGCTCCTCTTTCTTCGATTTAGCAAACTTGCTAGGAAAAGGAAACACAGTATTAGTAAAATTTTTAATCATAGGAGATTGAGAATTGAGCTTAGTTCCCTTTTCAGCTTCTCTTGGAGACACTTCAAGTTCCCTTTCAAATTCTTCATCATATCCAACAACAGGACTCTTATATGGTGCCTTAGTTTCTTTACCACTTCTTAAAGTGATAACATTTACATTCTCTTTCAGATTCACAATCGTTTGAGAAGGAAGTTTACTTAATTTTTGATTTTCCAATTATCTCATAGTAGTAGTTGTATGATTCAATTGATTCTCTAGATGCTGAATGTTAGCTATTGATTGTTGTTGAAATGTTTTTATCATTTCTTCCTGTGAAGGTCTAGAGTTTGATGGTTGACCTAGTCTTTGATATGGTTGTTGTTAGGAGCTTTGTTATTGTCCTTTTTGACCATAATTGTTGAATGGAGGATTCTACCATCCTAAATTATGTGCATAAGGGTAGCTAAGATCATACTTCCTTTGTAGTTGACCTGAAAAACTTCTAAAAGCATTCACTTGTTCCGTGGAAGTCTCCTGCAAGGTTGGAAACATATCAGTGAGATGTCCTACCATTATACAAATTCTGTATACCTTGAATTTTTTAGCACCATTTATAGCTATTTGTCTTACTAAAGATGTCAACTCAACTATCTATTGCTCAAATGTGGCAGTACTAGCTTCATTGACTTTCAATGGTTTAGGTTCCTCTCAAATGTTAAATTGATGAGAGTTAGCAGCTATGCTAGAAATCAAATTTCTAGCTTCAATAGGTGTCCTATCTACCAATAGACCCCCACTTGCTACATCTATCATACTTCTTTCTTGTGGTTGAAGTCCCTCGTAGAAGTATTGGATCAAGAACTGTTCACTAATTTGATGGTAAGGGAAACTAGCACACAACCTCTTAAAACGCTCCCAGTACTCATACAAAGTCTCCCCATGGTTTTGTTGAATTGCACTTATTTCCTTCTGGATATTTATAGCTCAATAAACAGGGAAGTACTTATCCAGAAAAGTCTCTGCATCTCATTTTAGTTAGTGATTGATCTAGATGGCAAGTAGTAACGTCAACATTTGGCAAAGTCCTCCAAAGAGAATGAGAATGCTCTCAACTTAATCTGCCCTTCTTGTATCCTAGCTGGCTTTATGTTAGAACAGACTACATGGAACTCTTTGAGGTGCTTATGGGGATCTTCACTTAGCATATGACAAAAAATAGGCAAAAGATGAACTAGAACAGATTTAAGCTCAAAAGCAACATTAATAGTAGTAAAATCAATGCAAAAAGGTTAATGATTAAAATCAGGAGCAACCAATTACTTAAGAGTGTGATTATTATTTTGTTCAATCGTGTTAGAATTAAATTCAGAATTGGAATCATTGGAAGAATCAAAAAGCAAATCTAAAGTTATTTGAATTCCTGGTGAAGACTCAAGTCTCCTATCAGATGTTGATGGATCCTTAGGGCTTTATGTAACTTATCTTCTTAATTTGTATATCATTCTTTCAATTTTTGTATCAAATTTTAATTTATCAGAGTTAGAAGATAGTGTCATTAACTGTCACTAACCAAAAAAGAAAATAAATTAACCACAAATAAAAATAAAATGAAACAAGCAAATTCAGAAAAGAAAAGGATATTAATTCCTAGCAACGATGCCTAAATTAGTAGCGTGTCGTAATACTACACAAAATAACTAAACCTACAACTATAGTAGTGGCAAGTCTAGGTCGATCCTATAGAGATTAATTCCAATTACGTTCCTAAATTATACGTATATGTAAAACAAAGGGGTTTAGTTCAATGCAAATCAGAAAACAAAGTAAAATTAAATATATAAAAGCAACTCAAATTAAACAGGAACAAAGTGATAAAATTGTTGAATAGTTTGAAATCCAGTTCTTCAGTTTAATCTCAGACTAAATAATTTCACATATATCATTGTATTATCGTATTCTCACCTCTTTTTAGACTATTAATCTTGAATTAACAACAAGCTTGGTTAATCTCAGTTTTTTCTTTAGGTCTTAGTTATTCAAGAAGAGCCGGTTCATTAATCCTAACTACCAAATAACCTAGAATAAGCTTTCTAAATTTAATTGAATAGCCACTTTACAAATGAGAAAAACGGACCAATCTAAGCATTAATCACCCGAGCTTCGATTATTTAACCTAGGTTACGTTATCCCTAATGATATAAAATAATTAGTTGCCATAAACAAATTTAATCACAACTATTACGTATCATATTCAAACTTCTAGCAATAGGTTTGCCTGAAAAACAATCTAATAGAGCATCAAAATCATTCTTATACAATATACAATCAATAAACAAAAGATAACGTAAACAATCTGAAAAGAGGAAAAGAAAATGATACACAATGACGATATACCTAAATGTGCTCCTCAGCGTCGACTTCACTTCTGAACCAGCATCAAGAAGCTTAGCCCTCTATCTTCTCCATCGATCTCCAAGAAAGACCTATGAATCACCTTTGAGATGTCACAACTTAATGTTCTTATAGTGAAAAACTAGGTTACAGGGGAGACATGTGGCAAGTTCACGGGTATGTCATGGTCGTGAGATGTATCTTATGGCCATAACAATGTCACTCTTCATTCCTTTTGGTATTTTCTTATCTCCTTTAGCTCTAATCCTTCTCCTTCTTATTCTATGAAGACAAGTGGGCGTAAATCTCAAGAAGATGGCTCAACGAGTATGCTTTCTGCTCACTTTTTCTATTATGCTTACAAATTATACCTAAGATCAAATATGAACTAAAGTGAGTGCCTTAAGCATTTTAAAGCATTAATCACTAAGTGTTAAGGATTAAATGTATCAGCAATTCCACATATCAATTTGGCATCTTCCTCCAACTAAATACGATGCATGCATACAGAAGGGCCTATTCCTTAGATATCTGCAATCGTTCATCCAATGGCCTTCTTATGCTCTCTTAACGTTTGAACCAGCTTGTCTTCTAGATCTAAAGTCATCCCTATCGAAATGATAACTGGAAGGGTCTGCTTATCTCACAATATGCCTACTTTAGGTGGGTAGGGACTTTAGTTCCACTTCAGGTGCCTGCACCTCATAAGTTAACAACTTCTGGTGAGATTCAAGTAAATGCATGGATGCTAAATCATATCTTTTGGGAGAGTTCTCCAACAAATCCAATGTAGTTTCCATTTCCATCAGCTCTTCTCCCATTTTAACATCATTGCTGGCTTCTGCTTACATATGCTCATTCAAGATTGTTTCTAAATGATCTTTGCAACTCAATTTAAACATTTTGTACACAAGAAGATCAATCACATCAACCGAGAAAATAAAATGATCATCATGAGGATGTTTCATGGAATAAAAAATGTTAAAATGAATCACTTCCTTATCAAATTCCATCGTGAAGGTGCCCTCACAAACATCTATCTTAGTCTAAGATGTATTGAGAAACGATCTTCCCAACAAGATAGGTATTGGATTGTACGAAGTATTATTATTCATATCAATAAAATAAAAATCCATAGGAAATACTAACTTATTCACCTGCACCAAAAGATTCTCAACCACATCATCAGGGTAAGCGTTAATGTGGTCAGTTAATTGTATGATAACGCTTATTTCTTTCAAAGGGCCAAGATTCAAGGAAGCATAAATTGAATAAGGCATAACATTAATTAAAGCTCCCAAATCTAACATAGCTCTATTAATCATAATGTTACCAAATTTGTAGACAATAGTGAACATACCTGGATCCCGACATTTTGGAGGCATCTTCTTTTTCAAAACCACATACACATTCTCACCCATCATAAACTTTTTATCACCTCTCAGCTTTCTTTTATGTGTACATAGTTCTTTGAGGAATTTGCGTACCTTGGTACTTGCTTAATTGCATCTAGCAAAGGCATGTTCACTTTCACCTTCTAGAAAGTCTTTAATATCTTCTTGTCTTTCTCCTCTTTATTCTCCACCTTGTTCATCCTTGGGGAGGCATATATCAGTCCACTTTACCTTATTTGCTCCTTTTAAACCATTCAGATGACTCTATAGAAAGTTTTTAAGCAATCTTTCTATGGCTTTGAAGATTTTTTGGGATAGGAATATATGGGACCTCTAATATATATGCAAAGAATTAAACACTAACTTTCAGAGTTGTAACTTACCTGCATATGAGGGAGTTTTATTCACCCAAGATTTGATTCTTTTTTGAATTCCTTCAATGAGAGGGGAGCATTCGATGAAGTTGAGTCTTTTTGTTGTCACAAGAAGTCCTAAATACTTAAGTGGAGGAGATTTGGAATGCATTCTAATAGATTGTGCAATCAGTGGTTTGATTGCATTGGCACTTTTGGAGATGAGGAAGTGACTTTTACTTAATTTAATCTGTAGTCCTTAATAAATTTTGAATTTTTCAAGTTCCCTCATGAATGTTTGGATGGAATCCAGCTTGCCTCTGGAAAATACAAAGAGATCATCTACAAAACAAAGGTTAATAAAATCAATCTTTTTACATTTTGAGTGGTGCTTAAATTTAGAGTTAAGATTAACTTCTTGTTTGATGATTGTGTTGAGAATCTTTATACAAAGAATGAAAAGATAAGGGGATAGGGGATAGGGGATCCCCTTGTCTAAGGCCTTTAGCAGCCTTAAAGAACTTTATTGGACTTTCATTGATAATCATAGATAATATAGCTGAGGAGATGCATTCCCTTAACCATTTAATGAAGATATTTGGAAAATCATAAGCATGTAGCATGTCTATAAAAAAAATCCTAACTTACACTGTCAAAAGCCTTATGAAAATATATTTTCAATGTGCAATTAGGAGAGAAGCTAGATCTGAAGTATCCTTTTAGTATTTCTTGAACTATAAGAACATTATCTCCAATGTATCTATCACTCATATAAGCAACATGATTCTCACTAATCAAAGGGGTCATTGCTTTCTTCAATCTAGTTGATAGGATTTTGGAGATGATTTTGTAAAAGGAATTTGGTGCAAGTTATAAGTCTAAAGTCTCCAACTTTTGAGGGGTTAGAACCTTTAGGGATTAAGAAAAGAAAGCTTATGTTGAATTCCTTGAGGGGTACGCTGTTTGTGAAGAATTCTTTGACAACTTGTTTCACAAACTTTCCAATAATGCTCCATGATTTTTAGAAAAAATAGTTGTTGAAACCAACAGGCCCTAGTGCCTTCATCCCATCCATTTCAAACACTACCTTCTCAATTTCATTATCAACAGCAGGTTTTGTTATAAAATCCAAATCTCGAGGAGAAACTTGCTTTAGAGTGATTTAACGAAGATCATTAAGAGAAGCATTTAAAGGACTTAATGTGCCAAATAGAGAACCAAAATACCTTATCACTTCCTCTTGTATGTCTTGGTATTTTTAAAGTGTAGAACCTTCTTTGGAGGTGATGGAAGAAATTTTTTTGTGATTTTTACTTGCTATAATAGAATTGAAGAAGAAGCTTGTACATTTATTACCATCTTTAAGCCAATTCACTCTAGTCCTTTTTTGTCGCAAAGAATTGTGATTCTTGACAGCTTGTATATATTTTGGAAGAGCTAACTTCTCTGTGTCCAGCATTAGATGATCTGTTGGTTTCAAGGATATCTTGGATTGCATGTCTTAAAGTTCTTATTGGGTAGAATTGATAGTTGATATGGTGGATCCTTTTGAAGATTTTAATGGTTTGAGCTCATTTTTTATATCTTAAACTTATGTACATAGCTAAATTGTTTAGTTCCCACGTCCCGCTTCTATAAGCTTCAAAGATACCTGAATCATTGACAAGGCAGTTACTGAATGAGGGGTAATGAGTGATATTTTTCTTGAAAAAGCTATCCACTATAAGAGGGGTATGATCCAAGAATAAGGGGTCTTTGAATTTGCCTATGTTGTTAGGAAATTGATTCAACCAAATATCCTTGACTAGTGCATCGTCTAGCTTCTTCCTTATGTACCAATATGAGTTTTGTTTATTAGACCAATTGAATGTATGCCCCGTGAATTTTACATCAGTCAGCCATATGTCTTGGACACATTCTTTGAAGTCAACTAAATAGTTCTTTAAATTGCAGTGTCCTTGGACTTCTGAAATGTAGAGGATTAATAGATATCATTTATAAATATGATAGTAATATTCATCTCTTACCAAAAACAAGTCATTTACTGCTGGAACCCCTCCTAGGGCGGGTCACGGGCCCGACGTCCTACGTGACATCTGGACGCGCTTCCCCCGAGGGAGGGATTCCCCACCAATGTAGAGACTTAAAACGAACAAACTCATTTAATTTACCTCCGTACAAAAATAGAGATAAATCACAAAAAAAAATTCAATAAATGTTGACCCCAAAAATATATGCGTGGTGGGATCGTAGAATAGGCATAGACATAAAAATAAA
>JANQBM010000220.1:15887813-15903412 GCA_025594535.1 Erythroxylum domingense | reverse complement strand
TAACCCCGATTGATGTCATTAAGTGGTCTGGTTTCTTATCTGTTGCAATTGCAGCCACAAAATGGACCGTTAATTTCCTTCTGAATCCATTTTTTTGGATGTATTTTAGCTGGAGTTGGTTGTTTTGGCCTTGGTTTGTGGCTATATCGCTCGCAGTTTACGGGATTTATTGCTTTTACAAACATTCATTAGGTGAAGCAAGTATCTTTGAACAAGTTGCTGTTGTTACTTCACTCTTTACTTGGCTGACTCTTGTTCCTCCTGCCCACTTCAATGGCTACCTTGAAGGATGGCCTTTTGTATTCTTCCTTGTCTACCATTATTTCTTCTTCTTCAATGTTAGTGTCAGGAGACGTTTATATGGAGATTACTTTGCCCGCTCACATGATCCCAAATGGGACTTGAATCCACCCAAATGGTATAGAATTTTGTTCTGCGTTGGAGTCATGGTAAGCCACTGGCTTGCAGCTTTTGAAGGTCCTGAACTGCACCTTATTCCCGGTGGGTGGAGCAATGTGGGGATTTGGACTCTGATTGTGGCGACTTTGCTTGTGCAGTATAACTCAACATTTTATCTTGCCAAGTATTCAGAGAAGGTTATTGTGCCTACTGCTGTTGTACAATTTGGGCCGTATAGGTGGGTCAGGCACCCGATATATTCATCAACAATGTTTCTGTTTGCAACTTATTTTGCTGCACTCCGTGCACCTTTGAGCTTGTTGTTTGTGGTGCTGGTTTGTTTGATCTATTATGCTCAGAAGTCAAAAATGGAGGAAGCTATGCTGATTGAAACTTTTGGTGAGAAGTACTTAGAGTACATGAATAGGGTTCGATACAAGTTTATTCCTTTTTTTTATTAGGCAGTTACTAGTTGTGCAGTTGATAGCTGTGGAACATCTTCAGTTTGCTCGATGCAAATAGTTTCCTAAGAAGCCAAATGATCCTCTGCATAGAACTGAATTCCTAGTCATCATTGTAATTTGTGTCTTTTCCTGTGTTTGTCTTGTGTCTCGGAACCTGTATTTTACATGGTCGAATTATTTCTATCCTTATATGACATCTTCTTTAAATGATGGTTGCTTTAATTTCATCAAAAAATATTGCCACTGAATTTCGCTTAGGTGCATGCATATGCTTTGGGCTAATATATGCTTGATTCTTTGCCAATTCTTACCTTGAATATTGTTGTATATTTTTAGTTGGGTTAAATTGAGATAGTCCTAAATACACTCAACCTAATATGGAGAAGCTATGGTCAGTTGGCACATTCCTCTTGCAGACATGATGATTGAGCAAACAAGGATCATAATGTATTTTTTGAGTTTCATTCAACAAGATATTCGTAAATACACCACTTCCATTCTCAACCTAATTTGGAGAAGCTGCAATAGTTGCCACATTCCTCTTGCAGTTGCTGGGATTGTAAACAAGAACATGTACTGAATAATGATTTTGTTGTTTTGGAATTGTACTATGGTTCATGGAGAAAATAATGGTGATAATAGGAAAGGACAAGAATTTAAGAACATATCTTACAGGAACACTTATTTTTGCAATTTTTGTTTGTTTAGTCAGAAAGCATCTACAATTCTAGTATGGTGTCATCTTTTCCCTCTTTCACAATCATAGTGTTTCACACTCTATTGTGCATTTAAGTAACTAATACTAAAAAGAAACAATTTCACATCTGTCCTTCCTTCCAAATCTTTCTTAGTTTAGTTCGTTGCAATTTTTCTTTCCAAGTTAATGTAAGGATGATTTTTCTCGTAATGATCCTTTGTTAAATTGAAGCTTAAGAGATCCAAGTGGAGGAATAAATTAGTCACTTATGATACTTCTACTCATGCCCTTCAAACCAATTCCCATTTCTATGAAGACATTGGATTCCTCTCGATCTACAGATTCACTTCTCATTATTCTGAGTGGCACCTATGATTTGATTTTCAAAATATTTTTCTAGTTTTAGGATCAGCAGTTTCTGGTCTCTGTTGTCTTTGGCTTCAAAAATATGTTAAAGCTATCTGCACTTTGCAATCTATACGTCCTCTTTATCTGCTTTCCTACATCATATAATTGGACTTTCACTTTAATTCCATTTGTAGATAAAAGTTAAAATGCCAGCAATATTTATTTCAGCCATAGAAATACCAGCTATAGCCATTGACAACAATTGTTATGCAGGGGAAGGCATAAATAATTTCGTTGAGATGAACAAATAAAAAATTGGAGTTGCTTGTGAATATATTTAAGAGAATTTAACTTTGTTCTACTTGTTGACAAGATTGAAGAACTAGATTGTCATATTTGAGAGAAGAAACTCTCAGATGTCCGGCTTTTTTAAAGTTTCATAGAACAAATGTTCTCGACTTATGAGTGCCTACTTCTATATGGGCCTGCATCAATGGGGCATTGCATTCATATATTGGAGTATGCTGAAATATGTAAACTGGGAAGTGCTTCTTCATGATTGTATATTATCATTATTTTGTCATAATGCCTTCCTTTTCGTATTTCCTATGACATTTAAGGAATTTTGGGAAGTATTACTGAATATTTCAGAAAATTATCTGTTTACTTAACTTCAGATACTTCCCATCGAATCAATATTTTTGCATATGGATTATTTATTTCATTTTATGCTTTAACTTTATTTTCTTTATTGATTGATCTATCAGCACAAGTAAGTTTGTATCAGAATTTAGGAATGTTGTTCGTATTTACTATGATGACTCGTTTACTTACCCACTCACTTTTGAACATAAATTCTTATTTGGATAAGTTTGATTTGAGTTGTTGTACTATATTGAAAGAGTTTGCGGATATTGTTATTAAAACACAGGTATCTAGAAATTCTTTTTTATTTGTGTTTCATGTGTAGATATGTTCCATATCTCTTATTTTGTCTAGTGCTTACCTTATTTTCCTTTATAAGGGGTCAATATTTTTCTTCAGTACAAGTTTTTCAAGAAGAATTACTTTAACATATTGGAAGGTTTGGTTTTAAGCGCAACAGTTATCATGGTAACTCAAACTTTAGTGTGTGTCATGGGCATGATTCCTTTATTATCATCCTTGTAAGATACTGAGCCGCCAGATACAGATGTGCAAATTGGCATTAGAAAATTCAGAATCTAGAAAGAAGGAATTTAAAGGAATTTACTAATGCGGAAACCACCTCATGTGAACATGGTGACCAACTCATCAACTGTGCGCCACTTTGCAGAACATATAGTAAGCCTGCACTGGGAAATTTCTCGATATAAATTTCTCTGAGATATGGTCTGGTTTTTTCCATAAGAACCAGTAAGATGCTTCACTTCCACCAACTTTTATGTTTCTCATCTTTATACACTTAGGCAAATCAGGTCCACCTTAGGCCTCTCATAGCTGTTGAACTTTGTGTGTGTGGATGGTCCAGGTTTCCTTTCTCATTTTGTTGTTACATTTTGATCCCTTTCTTGTGTATAATGTGGTACGGATTGACAGGACTGATTGTAATTTGCATGTGTTACATGAAATGTTGTTCAATTACATTTCCAATCTTTCTATTTTAAGAGTTAGTGCTCTGCTTTTTCCTAGCTCAGGAAACTAGTAACGCGTGTCTGGCGTTTGACGGCAAGTGACTAGCTTACTTTCATTTCAGCTCCTTATTATTATTATTTTTTTATATGACTTGATGCTTTTACTGCTCATTATATTGAGATTACGTCTCCCACCAATTGTTTCCATTTTGAGATTAAACGTTGAATCCATTTGAAACTACTAGATTCCAAGGTTCTTTTCATGTTGACTTTCTTATGTTCTTTGAGGGAAATTTTACCTGTTCAACATAGTAATTATTCTGGAAGAATAAGTACCTAAGAATTGCGTGACACCGATGATTTTTATCTTTCATTCCTAAATGCGCGCAACGGAGAGAACTTTTGGTCCGCATTTTACTGCTAACTCCTTTTTTTTTTTTTTTTTTAAAAGGTAAATATTAATTAATTAATTAATTGGGAGAGGGACAAAGCCTTTGACAAGGGTTTGCCAATTAAACTTTTAGAGACTAGATCACATGAATGCCTTCAGAATATCAGAAGTTCAATAGTTCTGAGCACTTAATCTCCAAGAATAAGTTTTGTAAATGCACTTAAATTTAACTGGCAGTTGCTGATAGGGCTGGATATGCTGTATGGAAAATTTGTTGAGTTGCTTTATCTAACCCAATTGAAAGTGCAAGATTGAACCATAGATGATTTAGAAATTGCGTGTTATGGAATTATCTTTATCCGTTTAAAACTTGTATGCTTGATGAATATCTATTCGTATTTTAATTGAATAAATAACTAAGGAAAAAATTAGTATCATTTATAAGCTGGACAAATTTGGAGGACTATTATGTTTTCCCACCATTTTTTTAATCTAAGGGCAAGAAATAATATACAAAATTAGCAAGGGAGATTGACTTAGATTGCCAACTACAACCTATACCATCACATATGCTAACAAATAATTTACAAGAGTTGCTTAATTCTATACCACAAAATAAAGCACATTAGAGTTAAATGTTCAAATTTAAGCTATTGCGCAAGCTACATTTTGGCTTATCCTGATAAATCAACCATGACACCTTTATCAAATCAATTAACATTTTGATAGACACTTCACTATTTTGTCTTTGGCTGAAAAATATTCTTCTATTTCTCTTATCCTATGGATAAGTAACCATATACGACAATACCATATAATAAATCCATTCAACCCCTTCTTCTGCGTCTAGTTTTCAAGCTACAATCAACTATTTCATGCCAATTACTAGGTGCATTATCCTAATTTCATAGTTTTAACATTTCAATCCATGTCATTTTGGTATAATCACATTGAAATAAAATATGGTTGAGTATTTATTGAGAAAATTTACAGAGAATGGACCAATTTGAAATAATTTAGATAAACTATTCACTGTAGAAAGCTTGGCCTTAACTACTACCTATAGAGTTTAAAATGTTAGAGGAAATGAGTTTTTGCCCTAAACTAGCTTGTACCATGCAACTCTTAGAGTGAAAACACTGAGGAGCTTTCTACAGGAGGCATTAGTGAATACTTATGAGGTAGTTACTTTTTAGATGAGTTTATCCTTAGCATCAAGGTGAAGCACAAATCTGGATAAGAAAGTAAGTATATTTAATGTTAGGAGGGAATTGATGATAATGTCACGATTAGCAAGGACTTGGGATATGAAAGCTTTTTTTTGAAAGAACACCTAGAGTGAAGACAATACATCAATGTTTTCCAATCTAAAGGAGGACTAGTTATTAGACCAAAAATAGGAATTGTTCATATTGCCAATTACACTTATGCACTCCATTCTTATTATATCTCTTACGATGAATAGGAACTTCAGGATTAAGGACACATTAAAAGGTGGTTTAAAGTTCTAAAAGTTGTGCTTTTTTTGGTGAATAAAAGTTGTGCTTTTTTAATATAATATACATGTACTTGCTTAACCCACAAAGCATGTTTATCTTTGAACAACCTCTAAATTCTTCTACTTAGCATCACCATATTGGTTTGCTTGAGTGGAAGAACACTTAATCCCCTTTTCTACTTTAGTTGATAGATGTCTGACCATTTGATTTTTGACTTTGAATCATTTGCCTTACAAGCAGACCATAATAATTTCTTGAGTAGTTTATCTATAGGCTTGATTATGAATCAAGGAAAGACTAAATGTTAAGCCTAGTATACATTGATAAAGCTCATAATTGAGTTGATCAACTTTGCCCTGCCAGCTAGAGATAATGACTTAGATCACTAACTGTTGATTCTATTATGAATTCTATCAAGTAGATGTTTGAAGTCCGTGAATGATGGTTTGATTAAAGACACTAGTATTCTAAAATATTCTATAGGGACTTGAAAAGCTTGAACCTTGTGAGAGAAGATAACCAAGTGGCCTGATGTATAGCACTTCCAAATAGGAATATACTACTTTTGGGTTTATTTGCACCTAAACTCTAAAGATTATTGAATATGTTTGAAGAAGTGATGAGGGAAGATATAAAATTATCATTAATTATAGAATAGAAACAAATCATTTGTAAAGTTCAAGATTAAAATTTTAAGCTTCCTTTACCTGGAATGGTATTTAAAACAACTATTTCTTTCCATAACTAGTTTAAGGAGCTTCTTGAGGACATCCATCACTATTGAGAATAGGTAAGGGATATAGAATCCCCTTACCTGAGTCCCTTAGACACTTTGATTGTGCTTGTAGGTTCTCCATTTACCAAAATATTAAAAGTTATAGTTCTGAGACACTACTCCATCTATTTAATGAAGATTTCAAGGAATCTATAGGCCTTAAGAGTGTTCAAGATGAAGGACCAATCTACAGTATCATAGGCATTTTAGATGTCTGCTTTAAGGTTATAGGTTCTTCTATTTCTTCTCCTAGTGTAGTGCTTAAACAATTCTTGGACTAGGATGATACTATCCTTGATTGGCCCACCTAGAATATATGCTCCTTATGAGTGATCCATATGAAACACTTTTAACTTATCTATAAGTAGCTTTGATATCAGTTTGAAGATGGAATCGTAACAAGTTATAAGTAGAAAATTCTTCATTATGTGTTACTCCTTTCCTTTAGGAATGAGGTTGATGAAAGTCCAATTTATCTCCTTTTTCAATCTCCTTTTCATGAAAACTTTCAAGAATTGCATCCACATATATATTCTTTTTCAATGATTAGCACTTAAGGAAAAATTAACATTGAAATAGTCTAGCCCTAGTGCTTTGAATGAAATTAAAGATATCAAAGCATTTTCAAATGTTTATAAAGAAGCTCTATTTTTTTAGGGGACAATTAATCCTAAATGATTTATGCCTATATAGTGTTTTGAGTTCCCCCTTTATACAATGAAGCTTCTTTGTATAAGTGAATAGTTTAGTGCCCATAAGCAATAAAGCTAAGCTCTTTTAAGTTTGCATCATTAAAAAAAGCCAAATCAAATAGAAAATTCTTGAATATGAAAGGAGTTTTAGTTGGAGCATTTATAAATGACATATGAATTATAATTAGGGAGTGATCCAAAAAACTTAGATTAGGGAACAGAGCTTTGCATTGAGGAAAGGCGTGATACCATTCAAGATTGGAAAGGCTCTAATCTAGTTTCTTTATTAGGAACAAGCTTTCTTTCTATTTATTGTTCTATATATAGAAGTTATCTCTAAAAAGGAGGTTTATAACTTGGATTTCATTTACACGATTTCTCATATCCTTGCAGAAAGATTTAAGCTATTTCCTTCTGCTTCATTTGACTGTATAACTGATTTGAAGTCACTAAGAAATAACTATGGGGCTTTAATGGCAATAGATAACTCTTAAGTTTAGACTAGAGTGGGGTCTTTTGAAAAGCATAATTGTGAGCATATATTATAGGGGCATAAATAATAAGTTTTTTTAATTTCAATTTATCCTTCATATGAACCATTTGATATGTGATTAAGAGATGAAAATTTCAATATGTTCGTCATAAAAAGCACCGATAGTCTTCCATTATGGTGGTTAAAGTAATTGGTAATTAATCTCTATTGCTTTGGCAAAAAATTAAGAAGGTTACAATTATCCCTTCTTATCCTAGATTTCGAAATGCCAATTAAGGCTTATTCTCCAAGATGAAGTTTCTAAGTTCTAACTATTTAGGAGGGGAGTTTATTCCCCTAACATTCCATGCGATGATAGTTATGTTTCTTGAACAGATGAAGAACCTTTCTTCTTTCTGTTGGATTTTCTTTTGCTAGCTAGTTTGAATTCTCCTTTTTGATTAAGGGAAAGTGGCTAACCTGTTGCTTCTTCTCTTATTGCATTATCCTTATTGATAAAAGGTTTCCTAGCAAGAATTTCAAGTTGGTGATCAATTTTAACAGCTGGCTTATTTACATCAATCACTGAGGGAGTTTCTATGTTATTGACAGAACTGACTTTCTTGTAAAGCTCAATATCAACATACCTATTAAAAATTGGGAGATCTATACTATTCTTGTTCTTTATCTCCTTCACATCCCATCAATTCTTGGCATTCTCTTATTTTGAATACTTTATTAGTGGGTTTCTAGAGCTTTTTTGGATTCAAAGTGTTAGGCATCTAGGAATAAGTTACTTTAATAACATCTTAAACAAATTCATACTTATCATTTAGTCTTAGGATAGGAATCACTTTAGGAAGATCTCTCATGACTTTAACTAATACACAAATCCTAACAAAATTTATTCTTTTAGTTATAGATTTAGCTTTAACCAAGCAAAGATGGTTGCCTACATAACTGGCTATGCGACTTAATCCACTTATCCAGTACTTTAGGGGCACTCCACAAATACACGTCTGAGTCAAAATGTTTGTTTGCTTAATATCGTCAATGTTAACTCTAGGTTGCCATGTTTGGAGTATAACTGGTATGTTTTGCACATACCAGGGTTTAGACTCTAAGACCTTCCTTGTAAGAGAGGAATATCATAAGAAAATATCTTCATTATTAACCAAGATTTAGCTAGTCTAATTCGCTTCTAGTTGGAAGAAACCTATGAATTTAAGAATTAAATAAAGCTTGATAGAACTAAATATGTTTAGTTTTACATAAAAAAAACAAAATCAAAGATAAATAGGAAGAAAAACAAATAGAAAACAAATCGTTCTTAATTCTAAACCTCCCTTTCTCTTCTATTGAATGTTCTTGTAAGTTTAAAGTTTGATATTGTAATCTATTAGATGAATATTCTAAAATCTCCAAAATTTGCAATTTTTCACAGGTTGAGAGACTTACATGGGTATAGAGTTTCTCTAATTTTCTTCAAAACTTCATTTTATGTTACATTTTCATCCAAATTCTTCTCCTTTTGGTTCATGAAGGCAATTATAACCTATAAATGCGTTTGTAGCAGATTAAGTACCAAAATTACAATAAAACTAGAAAATATTAAGTAAAATACATCAAATATGGGGGTATAAATATAATCAAATATGCATCTATCAAGGAACATGCTAAAAAGAGACTCTATTTGATGCAATTACCCCTTCTCTTCATACTAACATTAGATACTATAAATAGGTCTTTTATATAAGAGGACATTATGATGGTTCTATCAAGCTTTCCAAAGTGTGTCTTGTTACTGAAGGTTATCATCAAACCTTAAGCATTAGTTACACTTCTACCTTTAGTCTGGCAATTTGTATTATTCTCACCTTGGCCATCTTATAAAACACAAACATTCACAAACTTGAAGTTAATAATTTCTTTCTTCATGAATACATCGAAAAGCTAGTTTATATGGCTAAACCTCCTAACTTTGTAGACCCACATCATCCTCATCATATTTTTCACCTTCATAAAGCTCATTATGATCTCAAATAGGCTCCTCGGGCTTGGTTTCATTGCCTAAGTCAAAAATTTCTTGATCTCAAATTTACTCCCTTTAAAATTGATACTTCTCTTTTATTCACAAAATGTCCTCTCACACCACCTTCCTTTTAGTTTATATAGATGATATCTTAGTCACAAGTTATTACACCTCCTTTGTCACCCCACTAATTGTCACTGTCAACGTTTCCTTTCCTATTAAAGACTTCGGTTCTGTACATCATTTTTTTGGAATCAAAGTCAAAGCTACTTCCTATAGTCTTCTCCTTACTCAATCTCAATACATTAAGGATCTTCTTCTTTGTATGTCTCTAGATCAATCTAAAACAAAATCCACACCTGTCACTCACACTCTTCCATTTTCTAACAATCATTGCACTCGACTTATTGATCTTATTGAATGCCGCAACACTATTGGTGCTCTTCAATATCTGTGTCTTACCTGCCCTGACATTCAATTTGTTGTCAACAATGTGTCTCAATTCTTATAGTGCCCTGGTGACATTCATTGGACTTCAGTCAAGTGGATCTTGCGATATATTTGCTCCACAACCTCTTATAGCATCCACTTAACCAAATCCACCTCACTATCCTTATAAGCTTACTACAATGCTAGTTGGGTAGATTGTCTTGATGATTGTCACTTCCCATATAGATGCTATATCTTTCTTGATCGTAATCTCATTTCTTGGAGTGCCAAAAAATAACCTACAATTTCTAGATCTAGCATACAAGCTAAATATAGAAGTATTACTTAGGCTTCTGTTGAGCTATATTTGTTACTTTTTCTTCTTGTCGAACTTGGATTTTCTCATCTTACACCTTCTCTTTAATGCGATGATCCTTGAGCTATCTTTCAAATATGGGTTCTTATGCTTGCACCAACACATTAAAATAGATATTCACTTCGTTCATGATTTGGTTGCTTATAAGGCTCTCCATATTCGGCTTATTTTATCTTCTGATTAGCTTGCAGATGTCATGACTAAAGCTCTGTCCTCTTTAACATTTCTTCGACTATGAGACAACCTTACGATCTCATTCGATTGTGAGCTTGAGGGGGTTTGATAAAATATCTTCTCTAATATCTTCTCATTTATTCATATCATTTAAATTTCTATCACTTTCACTGATTGACTTTAATTCTCAATTCATGTTTATCGTGTACGCTACAAACATGTATATTAAGAATTGTGTAATTGACAATTAATTCAATGGAACACAGCAATACATCTCACTATTACTATACTTTATCACTAAATAAGGTACCTAATGTCGTTACCTTACAGCGGCAGTAATCTTCTTTCATTTTTATTAACATTTATATATTTTCTTTAACTCCTAAAGCTGCAGCAGCAGCTGACTGCCAGGGGAAGTTTGACTTTTGATATCTAGATGCTATAACAAATAAATGTTTACTTGTCTTAACTTTGATTTAATCAGTCAAACGAGTAAGGGTACCTCAAATTAGTATTGAACAACAACAACAACCTCCAAACAAAGAGAGGAAAAGATTGTTGTTTCGTGGCACAAGATCATAACTAAAGGTAAGTTTAGTCTCACGCCAAATCAATTTATAGGTGCCATTCACATGCATCACCTCCACTTCCTCTGCCGTCGGCTACCTTTTGGAGATTGATTTTCAACTTTCACTATTTCTTAATTTATCTTCTAAATATGATCACCCTTACATAACGAAAAGCTTCAAAAAAAATTTTCAGATACGAACCAGAAAGTAGATAAACTAGAAGAGAGTGACAGTAAAGGCGTGCAGAATATTCAATAATAATAATTAAAAAGAAAACAAAATGCCACATAACAGGTTCGCTGGTTCTCTAACATCCCCCAAACTTGACGTTGCTATCGACATGGGCAATCCTTTCTTAAACCTCACCATCGATGGCTTCTTGAAGATAGGAACTGTATGCATTCTTTCTTTCTTGTCCCCTCTAATCTATGCATTTCGGATTCTTGTTCACGTTTTCTTCTAAGAAATGTTTGTGAAATACTTATCGCGTTTCATCAAACTTAATTAGGTGGCAGCTGGTAGAGCACTTGCAGAGGATTCGTATCATTTGGTCAAGCGAGGTCATTTCTCTCCATTCCATTTAATTATTTTTCTGATTTGTACACTTCTTTTTCAAAACTTAAATATCATAAGTGGATGGGACTCATGCTTTAATCATCGTATATCATTTAAAAAATGAAATTCTGGACTAATAGAATATTGGTTTTCACAGGGAATCTTTCAACTCACAGCTTGGAGGGCACGGTGAATATCTACGACTTTTACCTTTTGTGGACACCAACACGAATGATTGAACGTGTTCATTTCTAAGGGATTCTTTTTTATCAATAACATTGCATTCTTAGCTCGGTTTTGTGGCTAACCATTACGATGCTCTAATAATTTACTGTTCATTGTATAAGATTTAGATGTCATTTTTCTTTGTTATACAAATCGCAATCCTTTAACCTGAGTCGCTCTTTACATTTGCTGCTCCTTGGATAATGTGTAGATCAACGTTTCGTTGGTCCTCAATTTACCAGTTCTGATCTTCATTATGATTCTTAAAGCCTCGCATGCATCTGAGAAAGGAATTCTCAAATTAAATCTTTGGTTAGGGACTTCTTGAAGAGTTCATCTCCTTATGAGCCATCCACAAAGGAATTTATTAAATTCGTTTCTGAATTTATAATCATGGTTTTTTTTTGTTGGAATTTGAAGTCCAAAAAGCAGTGCATCTTCTGGCTGAAGCTTGTGGTGATGAATATCCTTATGTTTTTATATTGTATGGTGATTTGTTTGGAATGAAATCTTGGTTAGAAAAGCATTGATGCATTCTTTCTTTTTTTCCTGATTATGGACATTGTTATGACAGCTGAAAAAGGTGTGCAAAGAAGGAGCTTACTGGGGTAAGTATGTATATCATATAATTAATTTGCAGACCTCTGTCAGAAGTCAGAACTCTTATAATAAGTGAGCTTAACTACGTTTTGCCTTTGACCTGAGGATGACCGTTGCTTGCTTGCTGTTTTAGGAACGATGGCTGGAATATATGTAGGAATGGAAAATGGGGTGGAAAGAATTCGAGGCACTCGAGATTGGGTATGTTTTCTCGACGTGATCTACTGGAATACTAATCTTGACAAGCTTAAACTAATGAACTAATAATTTAGACATGAAGCCATTTTGGTGTCTTTAACCGGAATATCAACAGTGAGCATTTTGAAATCCTCGTCAGTATATATTGATAATTTTAACTCCACACCTCAGTATGGGACAACTGAAGTCTACTTTATTTTAGTCTTGGGATTCAGCTAATAACCTACAGAAGAATGCGATGCTTGGTAATGTTAATTGTTTATATAAGAGATCATTATTTTCAAAATTTCCTTCTGTTTGTATAACTTACAGAAGAATGCGATACTTGGTGGTGTCTTGACTGGGGCTCTGTTATCAGCTGCCAGTAATAAGAGCAAAGACAGGATTGTGACGGATGCTATCACAGGAGGCCCTGCCGCAACTGCAGCAACATTCCTCAACTGTTTCTCTTCAAAAGCTTAAAATTGTTTCACTTCTTTTAATAAGATCATGCTTTGTTTAGCATGGTTGTTCAAGATCATAAGAATCAAATATCATGTTTGTTTTATTAATGTCATTAACCACGGGCCGTAATTTTTATCAAATTACCGACTTTTATGTGGCAATAAATACACTATTTTGCTGTTTCAAGCATTAACTTTCTCTATCATTCTCTATGTTAGTTAGTCATATATTTACAATGCAATTAATTAAAAAATTATTTTACACATTCATCTAATTAATTAACTTAGTTTATGAGATAAATGTCTTTTATAAATTAAATTACAATATTTATATTGTATTTAAATATTTTTCTTAAATTATTTATAATCATTACTTTATTAAATTAAAACAATTAAATTATATATTATAGTCGATATTTTACTTATAGTGTAAAAATATTAATTATAAGTTCCATCTATTTTTCATGTCAAGTGAAAGAGAATTTTGTGCATTTTTTGCAATAAGAGTAGCCCAAATCTAGTTGAGTGTCTTCAAGGTCATCTGGTACTTGTCTTCTACAATCATCTTGAACAATCTATTGTTTCTTTCTTTGCAAAAGTGTAAATGGTGGTGGTGAATGCTGCTTTGAGTAATACGACATTTTGCTTTCCAAGATTTATGTGGTTGATGAGTCAATTCAAAGATTCCTCCTATACGTATGTGTAATTGTCCATTGTTAACATATGTAGAATTTTGCTCCAAACTATTTTCAAATAACTGCATTGAAAGAAGAGTTGATTTATATCTTCAACATCTTCTTTGCATGATTCACAAGTATTTTCATTGGTGTCACACCATCTACTCTTGGTCCTAAGCCAGTTCTTAATCAGTAGCCAAGTGACTATTAAGGCTTTAGGATTTAAAGTTTGTTTCCATAGAAGGTTGTACCATGAAACATTTACTGAGCTACTAATGATCATTCGATGACAGGATTCATTTGTGAATTTCCATTCAAATTGGGAATCCAAATGATGAGGTCTTCCCTATTCATTTCTATCAATTATGGAAGTGCTCAACAAGCGAGTAAAAACCTCTAAAACTCCCATACTAATCACCATTCAAAATTAGAGAGGATACTTTGAGTTTCTAAGGAATTTTATTCATCAAATGGCTAATATTAGTTCTTTGTATAATGGAGCTTGCATCTGACCAATTATCGAACCAAAATCATGTATTTTCACCATTTTCTAACTTATGCTTAATCTTTGGATACAACATACCTCTCAATTTCAACAATTGATTGAAAATATAAGAAACCTCTCTTATATATGTAATTTGCCAGAAATTTAGGTTTTTAAGGTTTTATTTATGGATCCATTTGATCTAAAGGGCCTTGTTGTCTGTATAGAGTCCCCAAATTCTCTTACTCATCAACACCTTTTATTAAGACGGATATAATTCCAAGTCTAACTTGTTGCTTGGGGATAGTGAACTAACTCCACTTAATCTTAGCATTTTTTAAATTTTCTGTTTTGCCAGTCTATAGGAATGCTTTCACAATTTTGTCTATGTCATTTATCACCTTCTTTTGCAAAGCAATATATGCTATCTAGTGTATATGCAAACTACTTAGTACTGAAATAATGATGGTTAGTTTATCAGCATACAAATTAATATGTTTTGCCAAGCATTTATTCTTGCATTGATCTTTTCAATAAGAGGGACACAAGTAGAGAATTTAGGCTTAGAAGTGGTAATTGGTAATTCAAGGTATCTAAAGGGAGTAGGATGTAGATTCAACCTTGCAATTCTACTGAGTTCTTCTTGGTTTCTTACATTTGAGGAGATATATAAGTAGCTCTTGTCAGAGTTAAACTTTAGACCCAACCACCCTGAGAACACTTTCAGCATATTGTGAGCATTATATTTATAAAACATGGATCTGTATCATAAAGAAGCAATAGATCTTCCTCATAAAGAAGGTGGGTTAAACTGACTTCTCTACATTTATAGTGAAATTGGAAACCTTCATTGTAGGATATCAATTTGCTCAGTAATCTTGAAAGCCTTTCCATTGTAAGGGTGAATAGATAGAAGGATAAGGGATCCCCCTATCTAATCCCCCCTGCCATTTTTGATAAGAATAGTAGGAAGACCATTAACTAAGCTAGAGATGGTCAAACTAATTCTAGTCCTTTCGTATAAGCTACCCCATCCTTCACCATGTTACAATTAGTGGAGGAATCTCCTATCATACTCAGTCTCCTCAAAACCTAAGATGAGCCAAGTTTTTTATCATAATATTTAAATAGATTAAAGAATATAATTAAGAGAGACTCTATCATATTCTCATTGACATATGTGTCCTACTTAAAAAGGGAATTAGAATCCGTTATTTCTACCCTTACCTTTATAGGAGGGTTAGGTATTTGAATGATCTCGACTTCAACGAATATAGCTGGTTCTGTTGGATCGCGTATGGTCCAAGTATTCACAATACGCTGCGGAAAAGACCATAATACAACATAATCTATAACCGAAAACATACAAGATGCGCAAAATACCTTTTGTTTTGACACGGATTGGTGGTCTTTTTCAGATTCGTAGACACTGCTACTCGCGAATGTCCTCTACCGGTATCCACACGAGGATGCACGATCTGGGCTGC